>CM051234.1:650923103-651175603 GCA_027917425.1 Gastrophryne carolinensis | reverse complement strand
TGGAAAATCAGCAAAGGAGAACTGCAGCACGTGGATTCCTACAGGGATAAAAATCGATGGATCTGTGAAAAGAGCATTTTAATAAGGTTCTAACGGCTCTCATTAATCCAGGTCGTGAGATATATATACACTGCCTAGCCAAAAAAAAAGTTCACGCACTCTAGTATTTGCTTGGAGCTTCTTTAGCTTTTAATCCACCATGCAATCAGTGTGGCGCATGGTCTCCACAAGCTTCTGCAATGTCACAACATTTCTTCTGTCCAGAGCTGCATTGATTTTTCCCAAAGATCTTGTACTGATGATATAATGTATTGGCCCCATTATCCCTCCCTCCGGCTGTGATTATAACAAACAAGATGAGTCGCTCTGAAAAGCTTGACAGCCCTCCAAGTGATAGGTACATTTTGTTACATTGTTATAGCCATGGAGCAGCTGATGTATCACAATTGTTTCTATGATAATTGTTGCAGAGTGTGAGTGCTAGGTTCAGCGGTGTCAAATCCAGATAGACATTAGTGGTATAATAGGAACTTATACTTACTGAAACATGAATGTGGTAAGAGGATGTCACCTTGCATGGTAGCTAGAACACAGACAGGAAGGAACTGGCAGTCGTAGAGATTACAGCTCGATATCAACACAGCAGTAAATTACATAGAAAACTCTACAGTTGAGCATTGATCACAGCGCCGTCTAGTGTCATAACCTGTAATAGCTTTAAACTGCAGTAAACCTAGAAAATAAAGCCACTAATCACATTCAAAGACAAGCTGTGAGCTGCTGCAAAGTATCATATCTCCAACAGTAATCAGGTGTAAGACATTGTAAAGCAGGCATGAGCCTGCTATTGAAATTTAAATAGCTTACTGCTAGCTCACAGCTTTCTGTCATGTGTGCTGCATTGGTTTTTCCCAAAAATCTTGTCCTGATGATGGAAGATTTGGAGCACTGCGCAGTCTTTTCCAGAACCTTCCAAAGATTCTCAATAGGGTTCAGGTCTGGGCTTTGTGCTGGCCAATCCATGTGTGACAGTGATGTCTCATACTGGCATTGTCATCTGGGATTAGGCCCAATGTACCATCAGGAAGGAGAAATATCCATAGATGGAATAATCTGGTTGCTCTGTATATTCAGGTAGTCAGCTGACTTCATTCTTTCGGCGCAAAACGCTGCTAAACCTAGACCTGGCCCACTGCAGCAACCCGCTATAGCACTGCACCCCCCCCCCCCCCCCACAGGCTTGTACAGTACAGAGGTGACAGATCGCAAAAAGCCAAATATTAGGTTAAGAGTTTAAAATATTGGGATACATTATCCCTCCCTCCGGCTGTGATTATAACAAACACAGTGAGTCATTCTGAAAAGCCTGACAGCTCCCCAGTGAAAGTTACATTGTGTTACATTGTTATAGCCAAGGAGCAGCTGATGTATCACAATTGTTTCTATTGTAATCAGCTGTTACACACTGTAAAGCAGTCGTGAACCTGCAATTGAAATTTAAATAGCTTACTGCTAGCTCATAGCTTTCTGTCATGTGTGCTGCATTGATTTTTCCCAAAGATCTTGTACCGATGATGGAAGATTTGGAGCACTGCACAGTCTTCTGCAGAACCTTCCAAAAATTCTCAGTAGGGTTCAGGTCTGGACTTTGTGCTGGACAATCCATGTGTGACAGTGATGTCTCATGCTGGCATTGTCATCTCGGATTATGCCCAATGCTCCATCCATAGATGGAATAATCTGGTTGCTCTGTATATTCAGGTAGTCAGCTGACTTCATTCTTTGGGCGCAAAACGCTGCTAAACCTAAACCTGGCCCACTGCAGCAACCCGCTATAGCACTGCACCCCCCCACAGGCTTGTACAGTACAGAGGTGACAGATCGCAAAAAGCCAAATATTAGGATAGGAGTTTAAAATATTGGGATACATTATCCCTCCCTCCGGCTGTGATTATAACAAACACAGTGAGTCATTCTGAAAAGCCTGACAGCTCCCCAGTGAAAGTTACATTGTGTTACATTGTTATAGCCAAGAAGCAGCTGATGTATCACAATTGTTTCTATTGTAATCAGCTGTTACACACTGTAAAGCAGTCGTGAACCTGCAATTGAAATTTAAATAGCTTACTGCTAGCTCATAGCTTTCTGTCATGTGTGCTGCATTGATTTTTCCCAAAGATCTTGTACCGATGATGGAAGATTTGGAGCACTGCGCAGTCTTCTGCAGAACCTTCCAAAAATTCTCAGTAGGGTTCAGGTCTGGACTTTGTGCTGGCCAATCCATGTGTGACAGTGATGTCTCATGCTGGCATTGTCATCTCGGATTATGCCCAATGCTCCATCCATAGATGGAATAATCTGGTTGCTCTGTATATTCAGGTAGTCAGCTGACTTCATTCTTTGGGCGCATAATGCTGCTAAAACTAGACCCGACCCACTGCAGCAACCCGCTATAGCACTGCGCTCCTACAGGCTTGTACAGTGCAGAGGTGACAGATCGCAAAGAGCCAAATATTAGGATAGGAATTTAAAATATTGGGATACATTATCCCTCCCTCCGGCTGTGATTATAACAAACACAGTGAGTCATTCTGAAAAGCCTGACAGCTCCCCAGTGAAAGTTACATTGTGTTACATTGTTATAGCCAAGAAGCAGCTGATGTATCACAATTGTTTCTATTGTAATCAGCTGTTACACATTGTAAAGCAGTCGTGAACCTGCAATTGAAATTTAAATAGCTTACTGCTAGCTCATAGCTTTCTGTCATGTGTGCTGCATTGATTTTTCCCAAAGATCTTGTACCGATGATGGAAGATTTGGAGCACTGCGCAGTCTTCTGCAGAACCTTCCAAAAATTCTCAGTAGGGTTCAGGTCTGGACTTAATCCATGTGTGACAGTGATGTCTCATGCTGGCATTGTCATCTCGGATTATGCCCAATGCTCCATCCATAGATGGAATAATCTGGTTGCTCTGTATATTCAGGTAGTCAGCTGACTTCATTCTTTGGGCGCATAATGCTGCTAAAACTAGACCCGACCCACTGCAGCAACCCGCTATAGCACTGCGCTCCTACAGGCTTGTACAGTGCAGAGGTGACAGATCGCAAAGAGCCAAATATTAGGATAGGAATTTAAAATATTGGGATACATTATCCCTCCCTCCGGCTGTGATTATAACAAACAAGATGAGTCTTGAAGCTTGAAGCTTGACAGCCCCCCAGTGAGAGTTACATTGAGTTACATTGTTATAGCCAAGGTGCAGCTGATGTATCACAATTGTTTCTATTGTAATTGTTGCCGATTGTGAGTGCTAAGTTCAGCAAATCCAGATAGACATTAGTGGTATAACTGGCTTTACTGGAACATGCATGCAGTAAGAGAATGTCACCTTACTTGGTGGCTAGAACACAGACAGGAAGGAACTGGCAGTCATAGAGATTACAGTTCGATATACAGGAAGTAACAAATGTAAATAACTTATTACTAGCTCATAGCTTTCCGTGATGTGTGCATGGCACTGCTGTGATAGGGAGAACACTGTGAAGAATGTCCCCTCTGTAGTTAGCATTAGGCATCACTTCACCATCACATGCACATTATTCTGGAACAGGGTAAACCTGGACTCATGTATCTAGGATAATAACTCTCTCTTATCCTTGTGCATCTATGGGCACATATCATAGCATCACACATGACTGCTGCCTTGAATAAAACATTTTTCTTTTTTTTTTCTTCTATTTAATATCACTTAATAGCCATTATCACATTGCTTTAATAAACATCCCAATCCTTCCAGGGTAAACGCGTTTCGCAAAATTTGACTTGGTCACCACCCCTGGATATATATCATCATGGATTATCAATACAGCTGTGCCTTTATGGTTAGGGAAACAGCCAGCCCCATGTATTTGCATGTCATGTCGCCTCCCATATGATGATTAGATGTGCTGTTATTCTCATCCTTGCGGATGAGGGGACATTTAAAGGAATCTGGTGAGAGGTGAAACTGCTTACAATAGAAACAATTATAATACATAAGCTGATCCTTGGCTATAACAATGTAACTCTCACTGGGGGACTGACAGGCTTTTCAGAATGACTCATCTTGTTTGCATCCCAGTATTTTAAGCTCTTATGCTAATATTTGACTTTGCGATCTGTCACCTCTGTACTGTACAAGCCTGTGGGGGTCCAGTGCTATAGCGGACTGCTGCAGTTGGTCAGGTCTAGGTTTAGCAGCGTTATAGCACCTAAAGAATGAGGTCAGCTGACTACCTGAATATTCAGATTCAGTGCCCCTGCCCTAGAGGATGAGGCCATCTTCCTGCGACACTGCAGCAAATATTCATCCACCTGGACCACTCTCATCCTGGATTTCACCTTCATATAAGGAAGAGGAGCCCAATATGTCCCCACCTGCCACCAGCTGAGAGAACAATAAAACTCTATGGACTATTATGTCCCAAATCCTGCCCCTATACCCCACCTCCTCTTTACTGCCCCCTATATGTCCCCACCTGCCACCAGCTGAGAGAACAATAAAAATCTATGGACTATTATGGCCCCTATCCTGCCCCTATACCCCACCTCCTCTTCACTGCCCCCTATATGTCTCCACCAACTGAGAGGACAATACGACTATATGGACTATTATGTCCCCTATCCTGCCCCTATACCCCACCCCCTCTTTACTGCCCCCTATATGTCTCCACCTGCCACCAGCTGAAAGAACAATAAAACTCTATGGACTATTATGGCCCCTATCCTGCCCCTATACCCCACCTCCTCTTTACTGCCCCCTATATGTCCCCACCTGCCACCAGCCGAGAGAACAATAAAACTCTATGGACTATTATGGCCCCTATCCTGCCCCTATACCCCACCTCCTCTTTACTGCCCCCTATATGTCCCCACCTGCCACCAGCCGAGAGAACAATAAAACTCTATGGACTATTATGTCCCCTATCCTGCCCCTATACCCCACCTCCTCTTTACTGCCCCCTATATGTCTCCACCTGCAGATACAGCATAATTTCCACATCGACCCCCCCACCACCCCATCCATTAGTGTCTTATGCTTTGACAAATTTTTTTTTGGAGCTTTTTGAATTTGCATTAGATATATAGTTGGTGCCATTATAAAGAGAAAGCTGTGTTATTCTTGTAATGTGTTATTTTTATATCTGTAATTAACTGATGTGTGATGTCAGAGGTTCAGTCGGTGCGGTGGAGCTTGCCGATGGTCACGGTTGGGTGGAAGCGGGGAGGTGAGCACTGGGACCCAATGAAATGGCTGCTCTTCTTCTTCCCATATTGACTTCTTGTTTTATTCTTGCAAATTAATGCAAATTAATGTGAACAATATGTGATTAACCTCAAATGAGGTGTGCCAAAAACTATATCAAAGAGTGAAAAAAAAAACAAACTCAAAGGCATTTGATTTTTTCACTCTTTGATTAAGAGGCCGATTCATTAATAGCGACATGTAGCGACAGTTGAGCGACTGTAGCGGTATTTTCACAGCGCCCGCTAGTAGTCGCTGTGCTTGGCCGTTGTTCGGTTGTTGATAGGGACTCAGTCGTGTGCAGTAATGTTGAATATTGGGTGAGGAGTCGCTATTTCACAGGTTCCGCGCTGTATGGGAGCGCATGATAGCGACTGGCCATAGCGACCTGCTCCCACCATATTCATTAACAAATCACGTTCAAAAAATTCGCGCTGTGAAATGCATGTTTAAACCCCAGAGCGCTGGCGGCGATGGGTTAAAAGTAGTTATTTAACCCCCAAACAACCATATTTTTGGAAACCAAAAAAGAAAACATTTTTATAGAATTTAGTAATATGAATACATTAATATCAGACCTGTAATATCAATTCTGCACACATTTTTTTTTTTACTTAAAAAAATTATCTAAAATGGCAGAAGTGGTCACAGAATTTTTCACATTAAAAAAAAAAAAAAAAACATTAATACCAATTAATTATTAATATTTAAAGATTGTTCCATTGAAATGCATTGGAGAGCGCCAGGTAGCGAGAGGTCATACCTGTCGCTGTTCAAGGTCACTCGCTGGCGCTGCGGGCTGAGGCTGGAATAATGATGAATGAGTCGCTATATGGCGCTATCTCAGTCGCTAAGCAGGATCGGCTTGATAAATGTGTGATTGTGGTGGGGAGCCGGCGTTCTCGTGGCGGTGCCCGTCATTACCGGTCGCTCACCAGTCGCTACCTGTCGCTATTCCCTCATAAATAAGGGCCTTAGGCCCTTATTCATCAAGCGATAGCGCCAGGTAGTGTCCGACAAGTGCCAGGTAGCGGCAGCTAACGGCGACTACCGACTCAAGTACGCCCGGCGGCGGTCACAATGACGCATTTATCAAGCAGAATGAGGCTAGCGCCGGCGAGAGCGACGGCTAGTGCGGTATTCATCATGAAGCCGCCTGGACCGAACAGCGCCGCTGCAAATTCCCTCACAGCGCCAGGTATGAGCTGTCGCTCCCTGGCGATGTCCAATGCATTTCAATGGAGCAATCTATAATTATTCATAATTAATTGGTAATCATTTTTTTTTTTTTTTTTTTAATGTCAAAAAATCGGAGACCACTTCTGCAATGTTAGGATTTATTTTTAAGTCAAAAAAAAAAAAAAAAAATATGTGCAGAATTGATCTAACAGGTCTGAGATTAATGTATTCATATAACAAAATGATTCTAAAAACATGTATAATGTTACATTCAAAAAATATGGTTGTTTAGGGGTTAAAAACTAGTTAATACACATCGCCGCCAGCGCTCTGGGGTTTAAACAAGGAATGGACAGCGCCAGCACATTCGGAGCGTGATTTTTTGATGAATATGAAGCTAGCCGTTCGCTCTGGCCATTCGTTGTCAGGCGCTCACATACAACGCTGGACCTGTGAAACAGCGACCCCCCAGCCCGTATTCAACATTACCGCACACCGACTGAGTCGCTGTCATCAAGCTAACGCCGGCCAAGCACAGCGAATACTGGCTGGCGCTGAAAAAATCACGCTACAGTCGCTCATCTGTCGCTACCTGGCGCTATTGATGAATCGGCCTCTTAGTGTTTTCCCAGGGTCGGCACCCAGTCTTTTCTTGCATTGTTGCTGTGCATATCCGCCACTTGTGCACTTTTGTTACAGAAATGTCTAGAGATGTGCAATATACACCAAAATTTATTATACAGCAAGAAATGGTACATAAATAGACAATTTACATAAAGACAAGACAAGTTCAAATCACCGCAGAGACCCCTAATTCATCCAGTGCTGCCACTCTGCTGGCATGCAATGTATATCTGGGAAACTCAATCAACAGAGGGAACGGAGCCCATGGTAATAAACAGTATTTGCGCCGGCACAAAAGAAAAACAGAAGAATTTTTTTCTATAGTGTCAAAAATAGCCAACCCCAGTGGACAATAAAGGGACAATGCAACACACACTGGTAAATACCTCAAAGTGCAATATTGAAAAAGAAATGTAATACAAACTAATACAGATAATTAAATATTTATCTTATGTATAAACCATGCTATAATCCTACCAGTCATGGACCCAAAGAAAGTGCAAGTGCATAAGTAAGGAACAATATTGAAAGACAATGTGCAAATAATGAGGGCAATACCCAACCATGAATCAAAGTAGCATGACCGTTCCACAATATGACCGTTCCACAATATGACCGTTCCACAATATAAGAGGGGGGGGGGAACGCAGAGGGGACACCTGCACACGCGGCCACCCATGCCGCTTCTGCCTGGGTGAAGGCATGGGCTTTTCATTAAAGGATGCTGAAGGTCCGCTTTAAGTTGGGTTCTTGGTGGTAGATAAAGGGCCAGTGCCAAAGGCATTGAATCAAGGCAGGGCCGGATTAAGTGTGGTGGAGGCACCTGGGCACAAAGCCTGGTGGAGGCCCCAGATACAGTTTTTTTTTCCTTACCAAGTAACTGATTGGTGGTTGTTTGGCACCCGCCTACTTGGCTGGGGGGGGGGGCAGCACCCGCGGGCAGGTATGAATCAGGTACACTGCCTGCCTGCAGCCTTATTGTTGTGCAGTGTTGGCGGGAAGGAGTGAAATGAAGGATGCCCATACCCACTGAGGGATGCCCCCACCCACTGGCTGCACTGAGGGATGCTCACACCCACTGAGGGACACCCACACCCACTGGCTGCACTGAGGGATGCCCCCACCCACTGGCTGCACTGAGGGATGCCCACACCCACTTAGAGATGCCCCCACACACTAGTTGCACTGAGGGATGCCCACACCCCCTGGCTGCACTGAGGGATGCCCCCACCCACTGGCTGCACTGAGGGATGCCCCCACCCACTGGCTGCACTGAGGGATGCCCCCACACACTGGTTGCACTGAGGGGTGCCCCCACCCACTGGTTGCACTGAGGGATTCCCCCACCCACTGGCTTACTGAGGGGTGCCCACACCCACTAAGGGATGCCCCCACCCACTGGCTGCACTGAGGGGTGCCCACACCCACTTAGGGATGCCCCCACACACTAGTTGCACTGAGGGATGCCCACACCCACTGGCTGCACTGAGGGATGCCCACACCCACTGAGAGATGCCTCCACCCACTGGTTGCACTGAGGGGTGCCCACACCCACTGGCTGCACTGAGAGATGCCCACACCCAATGGCTGCACTCAGAGATGCCCCCACCCACTGGCTGCACTGAGAGATGCCCCCACCCACTGCCTGCACTGAGGGATGCCCCCACACACTGGTTGCACTGAGGGATGCCCCCACACACTGGTTGCACTGAGGGGCGCCCCCACCCACTGGTTGCACTGAGGGATGCCCCCACCCACTGGCTGCATTGAGGGATGCCCCCACCCACTGGTTGCACTGAGGGATGCCCCCACACACTGGTTGCACTGAGGGGTGCCCCCACCCACTGGTTGCACTGAGGGATGCCCCCACACACTGGTTGCACTGAGGGATGCCCCCACACACTGGTTGCACTGAGGGGCACCCCCACCCACTGGTTGCACTAGGGGTGCCCCCACCCACTGGCTGCACTGAGGGGTGCCCGCACCCACTGAGGGATGCCCCACCCAATGGCTGCACTGAGGGTGCCCTTACCCACTGAGGGATGCCCCCACACACTGGTTGCACTGAGGGGTGCCCCCATCCACTGGTTGCACTGACGGATGCCCCCACCCACTGGTTGCACTGAGGGATGCCCACACCCACTGAGGGATGTCCCCACCCACTGGTTGCACTGAGGGATGCCCCCACCCACTGGCTGCACTGAGGGATGCCTCCACCCACTGGCTGCACTGAGGGATGCCTCCACCCACTGGCTGCACTGAGGGATGCCTCCACCCACTGGCTGCACTGAGGGATGCCCCCACCCACTGGCTGCTCTGAGGGATGCCCCCCACCCACTGGCTTACTGAGGGATGCCCCCACCCACTGGCTGCACTGCACTGAGGGATGCCCCCACCCACTGGCTGCACTGAGGGGTGCCCACACCCCCTGAGGGATGCCCCCACACACTGGCTGCACTGAGGGATGCCCACACCCACTGGCTGCACTGAGGAATGCCCCCACCCACTGGCTGCACTGCACTGAGGGATGCCCCCACCCATTGGCTGCACTGAGGGATGCCCCCATCCACTGGCTGCACTGCACTGAGGGATGCCCCCATCCACTGGCTGCACTGCACTGAGGGATGCCCCCACCCACTGGCAGCACTGCACCGAGGGATGCCTCCACCCACTGGCTGCACTGAGGGATGCCCACACCCACTGGCTGCACTGAGGGATGCCCCCATCCACTGGCTGCACTGCACTGAGGGATGCCCCCATCCACTGGCTGCACTGCACCGAGGGATGCCCCCACCCACTGGCAGCACTGCACCGAGAGATGCCTCCACCCACTGGCTGCACTGAGGGATGCCCCCACCCACTGGCTGCACTGAGGGATGCCCCCACCCACTGGCTGCACTGAGGGATGCCCTCACCCACTGGCTGCACTGAGGGATGCCCCCAGTGACTGCACTGAGGGGTGCCCCCACCCACTGGCTGTACTGAGGGATGCCCCCACCCACTGGCTGCACTGAGGGATGCCCCCACCCACTGGCTGAACTGAGGGGTGCCCCCACCCACTGGCTGTACTGAGGGATGCCCCCACCCACTGGCTGCACTGAGGGATGCCCCCACCCACTGGCTGCACTGAGGGATGCCCCCACCCCCTGGCTGCACTGAGGGATGTACCCACCCACTGGCTGTACTGAGGGATGCTCCCACCCAGTGGCTGCACTGCACTGAGGGATGCACCCACCCCCTGGCTGCACTGAGGAATGCCCCCACCCAGTGGCTGTACTGAGGGATGCCCCCATCCACTGGCTGTACTGAGGGATGCCCCCGCCCACTGGCTGTACTGAGGGATGCCCCCACCCAGTGGCTGTACTGAGGGATGCCCCCACTGGCTGTACTGAGGGATGCCCCCACTGGCTGTACTGAGGGATGCCCCACTGGCTGTACTGAGGGATGCCCCCACTGGCTGTACTGAGGGATGCCCCCAGCATCTGTAATGGGAGCTGCCGCAACATACCTCTGTGGGCTTCCCCTCACTCGCTGTAATGGAGTGATCCTGCATGCTGTCTGTAAAGGGGGATTTTTCACACCATTTGGCTCCGAATTTTTTTTTATTATTTGTCTCCTCTAAACCCTGGGTGCGTGCTGTGGAACGAAAAATAAGATAAAGATACTCTACTGGGCAAGAAGCAATACAGCAGGGCCGGTGTGCCCCAAAAAGTCCCGGGCTGTTTTTTAGCCCCAGTCCGCCCCTGGATATAGGGAAGCCCCAGTGCTAAAGCCATCAGTTATTACCCTTATTGGATTTTAGAGGAGCAGGAGTGAATCCAGACTCTGGCGGAGAGAAGGGGGGGAAGAGTCCTCCTTGGAGGGCAAGGCCTTCTTGATCTAACCTGTGATTATGGACAGAACCAAACAGATGTCTTGTACCTGTTCCATGTTTGCTGTTTGCCTGTGGACCTAATAAAGAGGAACTCTGCTTTCATTCCTCTGGACTGCTTCTCATCTTTCTAAGCGGCACAGTGAGTACCAACCTCCCCTGTCACAGTACCCTAACACCCCATCTACACAGGTGGAGCACCCTGGGCCCAGTAGAACCTGCTTCCTGCTGTCTTAACCCAACACCCGGTGCGTAAGGGATACAGTCGCTATCTAGTTCCTGTCAGGAGAAACATTGATTGCACCACTAAACATTCCTGGATACCAAGGGTCATACCTTCCATTTTCTCTTTGTCCTCAAAGAGGAACATCGGGGGAAGGTTAAAACTCCCCCAAGCCCCAACGATCTGCTGCCCCCCGCTCCGGTTTTACCTTTGGGCGGTATTTACTCACCTCATCGGGGGATCCTTCTTCTGGGTCCCGCGGTTTCCGGGCAACCTTCCGACAGGGGGCGTCACCTTGCATCCCATCAGGTACTGCACGCGGCCCCCGATCTCACGCCTGCACAGTGCCCATGAATGGGATGCAATGGGGCCATCCGAAATCTTGCGAGACTTCTCTGAGCTGAGAGAACACCGTGGGACATTGACAAGAACGGCAGAGGCCCCACTTGTCAGTTAGGGACGGCTAAGCGGGTGGAGGGGTGGTGATCGGGCCCTGAAGCAACCGGACATTTAAAGGTAAGTAGTGGCCGTTAGGCCGGGGTCGAAGTTCCTCTTTAAATTAGATTAGGATTTTCATAGTTTTTTGGGAAAAAATTGACAGCCACCGGAAGGTCTATTCTGGCATTAATAAAGTGGACCAAGACCAAGGATTTTGACTATCCTGGATTTTGGTCCTTTCCCACGGGGCACGCCGATCTGGGATACCCCGCCATGTGAAACCCCCCACATCGCCAATTCACCTCTTCCCAGTCCTTCGGAGCATGTGCGGTCGTTTGTCCAATCAGAGCTCGGAGCCACTGACGTCACATCGTCTAACCCTTTGTCTAAGGCCAGCGGCTCCGCGTGTGCTGGTGGCCGCATCCCCCCCTTCCCTTTAATGGGGAGTGTGCCTGCGCCGGCCATTCACAGATGCCTGACGTGGGTACCCGCTACCCACAGGTGATTGCCAGCCCCAGAGCCTTGTGAACTGGTATAAGGGGTCTCATGGACCCCTTACCAGTTCACAAATAGTTAAAAGTAAAAAAAGACACAGACACAAAATTCTTTATTATTCTTTTTTTACTTATACTTACCTCCCATCCAGTGTCCCGCGCCGCTGCAGATGACAGTTGTCGGTAGTGATCGGAGCAGGGAGGGTGGGAGGCAGGGAGATCAGAGCCACCCTGCCTGCCACCCTCCCTGCTCCGATCGCTACCGACAAGTGACAGTCTGAGCCCGGGTGCCGGTATAGAGGAGCTGGATGACGTCATCCTGCTCCTCCCACAAGTGGGCGGGGCTAGGGGCGGGCCAGCGCCGGACAGAGAGGACGGTGAGAGCCCGTTGCTGGGTTCTCACCCGAAGAGTGATAAGTCCGGGGGGGAATGGAACCCCCCTGGTGAGGAGAAGACCCGGAAAGAGCGATCGGGCTGCGAGGTGAGTTTGTCTCATTATTTTTCTTTCAGATGGTGCGGGGGGTGGGCCTATTCCAGGCCCCCTCCTGAAGATCAGAGGCCCGGGGGCGAAAATAAAACAGTTGATTCTTGAAGAGAATCACTGGCACTATCAAACGAGGGGTCAGGTAAGTCTGTATCTTTTATAGTTTTTTTTTTTTTTATGGGGGTTTTATGTCAGCTACGTGAGTCTCACGTGGCTGGCACTAGAAGGGTTAATTCGATGAGATATATATATATTGTGGTAATGTATATTGTAGCGATAACCTTTATCGCCGGAGGGCTTCCCCGCCCGAGACGTCCTTTTCCCAATGGTGAGAGGTGCTGCTGGAATCCCAGAGTCATCCGTGAGGAACCAGGAACAGCCCTTACAAGGGCTAGTGAATTGTAATATAGCGTTTCCCTCAATAAGAGACGGAACTCAGTATTGAGGGTGAAGATGAACTTCCTTTATTAGTGCCACCCTGGGCCTTATATGCAAGTCTCCATGCAAGGGGACCTCCCCCGTGGACTGCATGACAAACACACAGACCAATGGGAGCAGGACACACAATCCCTCAACTCTGCCGGTAACACAATCAGCAACACAATAGCAGTCTGTAACACAATCAACAACCCAATGACATTGCAGTCTGTAATACAATCAACAACACAATGACAGTCTGTAACGTAATCAATAGCACAATGACATTGTCTGTGACATGCTCAAGAAAATGAAAGTAATGAGTCTATGCAAAAGTCTAAGGGCAGAAACAATGCCTTTAAAATCCAAAAGGCATAGAGTCTGTCACATATATGGAAAAGTGATAAATGGTGTGTATTTTTCCCCTGCTATGCTCTATCAGGCACGATCCATGCCGGGTTTTCAGGACCCAGTTCACATTCCCCAGCCCTCTACAAGTCTGTTTCCTGATCGCACAGGTGATGAGGCTGATTGCAGGGGAAGCCTAAATAAAAGGAGATGCTGAGCCTGTCAGTTGGCTGTTGACCAGCCTGGAGGAAGGAGCCCAGGCTGTACTACTCGATGTGAATAACAGACCTGGATTAAAGCTGAAGGACTTTGCTTCTGTCACCCCAAACTTGGACTTGCGGGGATTTACAGCGTGGGCTTGTGTGCCCTGAAAGTGGACCTTGTCCAACAAGGACTTTTTTTCAGCTTGCTGCATTTTTCTTACCCTGGACTTTGCTAAGAGCCGGTGAGGTGACCGCTTATACTGCGTGTTGTGCTGCAACCATCTGTGATGTTAAGAGATGCTTTGGCTGTGGAATTCTTATTTTCAATAAACTACATTTGATTCGAAGGAGAATTTTCGTCTGAGTGCCCCAGGATGCGAGGCCGCCAGATCAAGCGGCCATGCCTGCAAGTGTGCGGGGGGTTGCTGATCCTGCTTGGAATCCGAACCCAGCTGGGGGTGGCAGGGGGGGGGGGGGATTTGCGTGCTGATCACTGCCGGGGGAGGCGAGGGGTGCACTGGGAGCCAGGGGGATCCCAAAGATGGCAGCCACGTAAGCTGGGCAGCCGCGGTAAGGAGTGTCCCAGGCCAGGTCACCTGGTGGGGCTGGGAATTGTCCGTGAGTTTGTGCTGCTTAAGGAGCCACCCAGGCGTCAGGGCAGATGCCAGGGCCTCCTCACCTGAGCTGGTGACCTGACCAAGGCCACCTGCTCAAAATTCCGCTCTGTCAGGAGCAGAGCTTTGCCCCCCGTGTCTCCTGTCAGAAGCGTGTGGATGAAGGGTGGAGGGAAGAGCTTCCCCCCCGGTGCACCGAGCGGCATGGCAGGGAGGGGCTGAGCCGCCTGACAGCTCAACGGATGCTGCCAACCCGGCTCTGAGGCCGTGGAAAGGTCAGGCCGGGAGGTGACTGGCACCTCCCTCCTCCGATCAGGCGGGGAAATGCCACACTGCCTATATGGGGAATGGGAGGGGGGAATGCCACACTGCCTATATGGGGAATGGGAGGGGGGAATGCCACAGTGCCTATATGGGGAATGGGAGGGGGGTGCCCCACTGCCTTTATGGGGAATGGGAGGGGGGAATGCCACAGTGCCTATATGGGGAATGTGAGGGGGGTGCCCCACTGCCTATATGGGGAATGGGAGGGGGGAATGCCACACTGCCTATATGGGGAATGGGAGGGGGGTGCCACACTGCCTATATGGGGAATGGGAGGGGGGTGCCACACTGCCTATATGGGGAATGGGAGGGGGGAATGCCACACTGCCTATATGGGGAATGGGAGGGGGGAATGCCACACTGCCTATATGGGGAATGGGAGGGGGAATGCCACACTGCCTATATGGGGAATGGGAGGGGGGAATGCCACACTGCCTATATGGGGAATGGGAGGGGGGTGCCACACTGACTATATGGGGAATGGGAGAGGGGATGCCACACTGCCTATATGGGGAATGGGAGGGGGGAATGCCACACTGCCTATATGGGGAGTGGGAGGGGGGAATGCCACACTGCCTATATGGGGAATGGGAGGGGGGATGTCACACTGCCTATATGGGGAGTGGGAGGGGGGAATGCCACACTGCCTATATGGGGAATGGGAGGGGGGTGCCACACTGCCTATATGGGGAATGGGAGGGGGAATGCCACACTGCCTATATGGGGAGTGGGAGGGGGGAATGCCACACTGCCTATATGGGGAATGGGAGGGGGGTGTCACACTGCCTATATGGGGAATGGGAGGGGGGTGCCACACTGCCTTTATGGGGAATGGGAGGGGGGAATGCCACACTGCCTATATGGGGAATGGGAGGGGGAATGCCACACTGCCTATATGGGGAGTGGGAGGGGGGAATGCCACACTGCCTACATGGGGAATGGGAGAGGGGAATGCCACACTGCCTACATGGGGAATGGGAGAGGGGAATGCCACACTGCCTATATGGGGAGTGGGAGGGGGGAATGCCACACTGCCTATATGGGGAATGGGAGGGGGGATGCCACACTGCCTATATGGGGAATGGGAGGGGGGAATGCCACACTGCCTATATGGGGAATGGGAGGGGGGAATGCCACACTGCCTATATGGGGAATGGGAGGGGGGAATGCCACACTGCCTATATGGGGAATGGGAGGGGGTAATGCCACACTGCCTATATGGGGAATGGGAGGGGGGAATGCCACACTGCCTATATGGGGAATGGGAGGGGGGAATGCCACACTGCCTATATGGGGAATGGGAGGGGGGAATGCCACACTGCCTATATGGGGAATGGGAGGGGGGTGCCACACTGCCTATATGGGGAATGGGAGGGGGGAATGCCACAGTGCCTATATGGGGAATGGGAGGGGGGAATGCCACACTGCCTATATGGGGAATGGGAGGGGGAATGCCACACTGCCTATATGGGGAGTGGGAGGGGGGAATGCCACACTGCCTATATGGGGAATGGGAGGGGGGTGTCACACTGCCTATATGGGGAATGGGAGGGGGGAATGCCACACTGCCTATATGGGGAATGGGAGGGGGTAATGCCACACTGCCTATATGGGGAATAGGAGGGGGGAATGCCACACTGCCTATATGGGGAATGGGAGGGGGGTGCCACACTGCCTTTATGGGGAATGGGAGGGGGAATGCCACACTGCCTATATGGGGAATGGGAGGGGGGAATGCCACAGTGCCTATATGGGGAATGGCAGGGGGGGGGGCACACTGCCTATATGGGGAATGGGAGGGGGGTGCCCCACTGCCTATATGGGGAATGGGAGGGGGGAATGCCACACTGTCTATATGGGGAATGGGAGGGGGGTGCCCCACTGCCTATATGGGGAATGAGAGGGGGGAATGCCACACTGCCTATATGGGGAATGGGAGGGGGTGCCCCACTGCCTATATGGGGAATGGGAGGGGGGAATGCCACAGTGCCTATATGGGGAATGGGAGGGGGGTGCCACACTGCCTATATGGGGGAATGGGAGGGGGGAATGCCACACTGCCTATATGGGGAATGGGAGGGGGGGATGCCACACTGCCTATATGGGGAATGGGAGAGTGGAATGCCACACTGCCTATATGGGGAATGGGAGGGGGGAATGCCACACTGCCTATATGGGGAATGGGAGGGGGGAATGCCACACTGCCTATATGGGGAATGGGAGGGGGAATGTCACACTGCCTATATGGGGAATGGGAGGGGGAATGTCACACTGCCTATATGGGGAATGGGAGGGGGAATGCCACACTGCCTATATGGGGAATGGGAGGGGGAATGTCACACTGCCTATATCGGGAATGGGAGGGTGGTGCCACACTGCCTATATGGGGAATGGGAGGGGGAGATGCCACGCTGCCTATATGGGGAATGGGAGGGGGAATGCCACACTGCCTATATGGGGAATGGGAGGGGGAATGTCACACTGCCTATATCGGGAATGGGAGGGTGGTGCCACACTGCCTATATGGGGAATGGGAGGGGGAAATGCCACACTGCCTATATGGGGAATGGGAGGGGGGAATGCCACACTGCCTATATGAGGAATGGGAGGGGGGAATGCCACACTGCCTATATAGGGAATGTGAGGGGGGGATACCACACTGCCTATATGGGGAATGGGAGGGGGAAATGCCCCACTGCCTATATGGGGAATGGGAGGGGGAATGCCACACTGCCTATTTGGGGAATAGGAGGGGGGAATGCCACACTGCCTATATAGGGAATGTGAGGGGGGGATGTCACACTGCCTATATGGGGAATGGGAGGGGGAAATGCCACACTGCCTATATGGGGAATGGGAGGGGGGAATGCCACACTGCCTATATGGGGAATGGGAGGGTGGTGCCACAGTGCCTATATGGGGAATGGGAGGGTGGTGCCACACTGCCGTTATGGGGAATGGGAGTGGGAATGCCACACTGCCTATTTGGGGAATGGGAGGGGGGAATGCCACACTGCCTATATGAGGAATGGGAGGGGGGAATGCCACACTGCCTATATAGGGAATGTGAGGGGGGGATACCACACTGCCTATATGGGGAATGGGAGGGGGAAATGCCCCACTGCCTATATGGGGAATGGGAGGGGGAATGCCACACTGCCTATTTGGGGAATAGGAGGGGGGAATGCCACACTGCCTATATAGGGAATGTGAGGGGGGGATGTCACACTGCCTATATGGGGAATGGGAGGGGGAAATGCCACACTGCCTATATGGGGAATGGGAGGGGGGAATGCCACACTGCCTATATGGGGAATGGGAGGGGGGAATGCCACACTGCCTATATGGGGAATGGGAGGGGGAATGCCTCACTGCCTATATGAGGAATGGGAGGGGGGAATGCCACTCTGCCAATATGAGAAATGGGAGGGGGGAATGCCACACTGCCTATATGGGGAATGGGAGGGGGAATGCCACACTGCCTATATGGGGAATGGGAGGGGGGAATGCCTCACTGCCTATATGAGGAATGGGAGGGGGGATGCCACACTGTCTATATGGGGAATGGGAGGGGGAATGCCACTCTGCCTATATGGGGAATGGGAGGGGGAATGCCACTCTGCCTATATGGGGAATGGGAGGGGGGAATGCCTCACTGCCTATATGAGGAATGGGAGGGGGAATGCCACTCTGCCTATATGGGGAATGGGAGGGGGAATGCCACTCTGCCTATATGGGGAATGGGAGGGGGAATGCCACACTGCTTATATGGGGAATGGGAGGGGGAATGCCACACTGCTTATATGGGGAATGGGAGGGGGGATGGCACACTGCCTATATGGGGAATTGGAGGGGGAATGCCACACTGCCTGTATGGGGAATGGGAGGGGGGAATGCCACACTGTCTATATGGGGAATGGGAGGGGGAATGCCACACTGCCTATATGGGGAATGGGAGGGGGAATGCCACACTGCCTGTATGGGGAATGGGAGGGGGGAATGCCACACTGCCAATATTGGGAATGGGAGGGAGGATGCCACACTGCTTATATGGGGAATGGGAGGGGGAATGGCACACTGCCTATATGGGGAATGGGAGGGGGGATGCCACACTGCCTATATGGGGAATGGGAGGGGGAATGCAACACTGCCTATATGAGGAATGGGAGGGGGAATGCCACACTGCCTATATGGGGAATGGGAGGGGGAATGCAACACTGCTTATATGGGGAATGGGAGGGGGGAATGCCACACTGCCTATATGAGGAATGGGAGGGGGAATGCCACACTGCTTATATGGGGAATGGGAGGGGGGAATGCCACACTGCCTATATGGGGAATGGGAGGGGGGAATGCCACACTGCCTATATGGGGAATGGGAGGGGGAATGCCTCACTGCCTATATGAGGAATGGGAGGGGGGAATGCCACTCTGCCAATATGAGAAATGGGAGGGGGGAATGCCACACTGCCTATATGGGGAATGGGAGGGGGAATGCCACACTGCCTATATGGGGAATGGGAGGGGGGAATGCCTCACTGCCTATATGAGGAATGGGAGGGGGGATGCCACACTGTCTATATGGGGAATGGGAGGGGGGAATGCCTCACTGCCTATATGAGGAATGGGAGGGGGAATGCCACTCTGCCTATATGGGGAATGGGAGGGGGAATGCCACTCTGCCTATATGGGGAATGGGAGGGGGAATGCCACACTGCTTATATGGGGAATGGGAGGGGGAATGCCACACTGCTTATATGGGGAATGGGAGGGGGGATGGCACACTGCCTATATGGGGAATTGGAGGGGGAATGCCACACTGCCTGTATGGGGAATGGGAGGGGGGAATGCCACACTGCCTGTATGGGGAATGGGAGGGGGAATGCCACACTGCCTGTATGGGGAATGGGAGGGGGGAATGCCACACTGCCAATATTGGGAATGGGAGGGAGGATGCCACACTGCTTATATGGGGAATGGGAGGGGGAATGGCACACTGCCTATATGGGGAATGGGAGGGGGGATGCCACACTGCCTATATGGGGAATGGGAGGGGGAATGCAACACTGCTTATATGGGGAATGGGAGGGGGGAATGCCACACTGCCTATATGAGGAATGGGAGGGGGAATGCCACACTGCTTATATGGGGAATGGGAGGGGGGAATGCCACACTGCCTATATGGGGAATGGGGATGTACTACAGTTGTTTTTACTAGAGCATTTTCTCAATGCCCTGCAACCAGAGCTAAGAGAGTGGGTACGTGACCGGAGGCCTCTAACGCTACCTGAGGCTGCTCGTCTAGCCGACGCGTACACCGATGCTCGCCGGACAGAACAGTCCGCTCCAAAACCACCACCTCCCATCAAATTTCAAGCACCTGTGGCTTCAGCGTCAACTCGTGACTCTGGGCCACATAGGCCAGCACAGCAACCGAACCTCTCCACAGTTCAGTGCCATCGTTGCAAACAATGGGGACATTATCGCAGTGATTGCGCCCTAGAGCCTCCCCGAAACACGTGGGGGCAAAAGCAACCTTCCACCTCCCGTACTCCTGTGGCACACTGTTTGGAAGCTGAGAGCAGTTCGGAAGAGTATCTGGGGGTACTGTATGAAGCTGATCCCGTACAAGCGGCCATCCAAGACAACCGACAGCACCATTGCCAGGAGGTACGAGTCAATGGGCGCACCGCGCAAGGATTACGCAACACCGGAGCCACACTTACCTTGCTCCAACCTCATTTGGTCAAGAACAAAGACCGCACTGGACACACCGTTGCAGTAAGGGTGGCGGGAGGAGCTGTGTTTCGACTCCCCACCGCCCGAGTACATCTTGACTGGGGCGCTGGATCCGGCAGGGTACAGGTGGGACTTATGGACAACTTACCAGCAGAAGTACTATTGGGAAATGATCTAGGACCAATGACTTCTGCCTACGCTACCTCTGGACCAGCCAGCGTCAACCCTGTTACAACCCAGGCTCCAGCCCGAGCTGCCGACTCCAGCCCACTGGTCGGGGAGACCCAGGGGTTTCGTCTGCATCACGTCATGTCTGTTACACGAAGCCAAGAAGAGGATCAGCCGTCAGGTTACGTCCTTCCAGAAGGGAAACGTATGCCAAACACTATTTTTGTTGGGGGCATTGGCCGTCGGATTAATCAGCCTGAAATTAAGGATGTTTTTTCAAAGTATGGCGCTGTAAAGAATGTCAAAATTATTAGGGATGCCTCTGGCGTTTCTAAGGGTTATGGTTTTGTCTACTTTTACGATGATGTAGATGTGCAGAAAATTGTGGATTCTCCGATCAGCTTCCATGGAAAGAGATTGAAACTTGGGCCAGCTATAAGAAAGCAGAGCACCTGTGCACACATCCAACCAAGGACTTTGGTGCTGAACTCACCAACGCCACAATATCCCAGTGTTTGGACCCCACCCATGACCGATTCCTATGTACAGCCCACGTCAATGTTTAGTCCAGTTACTCACTATTTGCAGACTTGTCCTTACACAGAACTCTGCCCATGACAAGAGTCCGGACAGCCCCACGTTAACCCGAACAGGGTCAATCCGGGTCTGCCGGGTGTTCCACAAAAAGGGGGCATTGTGACAGAGGCTCTGTCTTTTGGATGTCATCACTATTCAGTTGCCCACCGGGTCATTCACTGGCCTTTTCTTAATTAGGTTCCAGACAATGTAATTGTATTTTGATACTGTTACAGGCAATGTCATTGTATTTTGACTGCCATTGTGTATTGTTGATTACGTCACAGTCAATGGCATTGTCCTGATTGATTGTATTACGGCCTGCTATTGTTCTACTGATTGCGTCACCGGCAGAGTTGAGGGATTGTGTGCCCTGCTGCTATTGGTCAGTGTGGTTGTCATTGCATGGAGACTTGTGTATATAAGGCCTAGAGTGGCACTAATAAAAACACTTCACCTTCACCCTCAATACTGAAGTTCTGTCTCTTATTGGGGGAAATGCTATATTACAATTCACTAGCCCTTGTAAGGGCTGTTCCTGTTTCCTCACGGACGACTCTGGAATTCCAGCAGCACCTCTTACGATTGGGAAAAGGACGTCTCGGGCGGTGAAGCCCTCCGGCGATAAGGATTATCGCTACATAGGCAGTGTGGCATTCCCCCTCCCATTTCCCATATAGGCAGTGTGGCATTCCCCCTCCCATTTCCCATATAGGCAGTGTGGCATTCCCCCTCCCATTCCCCATATAGGCAGTGTGGCATTCCCCCTCCCATTCCCCATATAGGCAGTGTGGCATCCCCCTCCCATACCCCATATAGGCAGTGTGGCATTTCCCCTTCCCATTCCCCATATAGGCAGTGTGACATCCCCCCCCCCTCCCATTCCCCATATAGACAGTGTGGCATCTCACCTCCCATTCCCCATATAGGCAGTGTGGCATTCCCCCTCCCATTTCCCATATAGGCAGTGTGGCATTTCCCCTTCCCATTCCCCATATAGGCAGTGTGACATCCCCCCCCCCTCCCATTCCCCATATAGACAGTGTGGCATTCCCCCTCCCATTCCCCATATAGGCAGTGTGGCATTTCCCCTTCCCATTCCCCATATAGACAGTGTGGCATTCCCCCTCCCATTCCCCATATAGGCAGTGTGGCATTCCCCCTCCCATTCCCCATATAGGCAGTGTGGCATTCCCCCTCCCATTCCCAATATAGGCAGTGTGGCATTCCCCCTCCCATTCCTCATATAGGCAGTGTGGCATCCCCCCTCCCATTTCCCATATAGGCAGTGTGGCATTCCCCCTCCCATTCCCCATATAGGCAGTGTGGCATTCCCCCTCCCATTCCCCATATAGGCAGTGTGGCATTTCCCCTTCCCATTCCCCATATAGACAGTGTGGCATTCCCCCTCCCATTCCCCATATAGGCAGTGTGGCATTCCCCCTCCAATTCCCCATATAGACAGTGTGGCATTCCCCCTCCCATTCCCCATATAGGCAGTGTGGCATTCCCCCTCCCATTCCCAATATAGGCAGTGTGGCATTCCCCCTCCCATTCCTCATATAGGCAGTGTGGCATTCCCCTCCCATTCCCCATATAGGCAGTGTGGTATTCCCCCTCCCATTCCCCATATAGGCAGTGTGGCATCCCCCCTCCCATTTCCCATATAGGTAGTGTGACATTCCCCCTCCCATTCCCCATATAGGTAGTGTGGCATCCCCCCTCCCATTCCCCATATAGGCAGTGTGGCATTCCCCCTCCCATTCCCCATATAGGCAGTGTGGCATTCCCCCTCCCATTCCCCATATAGGCAGTGTGGCATTCCCCCTCCCATTTCCCATATAGGTAGTGTGACATTCCCCCTCCCATTCCCCATATAGGCAGTGTGGCATTCCCCCCTCCCATTTCCCATATAGGCAGTGTGGCATTCCCCCTCTCATTCCCCATATAGGCAGTGTGGCATTCCCCCTCCCATTCCCCATAAAGGCAGTGTGGCATTCCCCCCTCCCATTCCCCATATAGGCAGTGTGGCATTCCCCCTCCCATTCCCCATATAGGCAGTGTGGCATTCCCCCTCCCATTCCCCATATAGGCAGTGTGGCATCCCCCCTCCCATTCCCCATATAGGCAGTGTGGCATCCCCCCTCCCATTCCCCATATAGGCAGTGTGGCATTCCCCCTCCCATTCCCCATATAGGCAGTGTGACATTCCCCCTCCCATTCCCCATAAAGGCAGTGTGGCATTCCCCCCTCCCATTCCCCATATAGGCAGTGTGGCATTCCCCCTCCCATTCCCCATATAGGCAGTGTGGCATTCTCCCCCTCCCATTCCCCATATAGACAGTGTGACATTCCCCCTCCCATTCCCCATATAGACAGTGTGACATTCCCCCTCCCATTCCCCATAAAGGCAGTGTGGCATTCCCCCCTCCCATTCCCCATATAGGCAGTGTGGCATCCCCCTCCCATTCCCCATATAGGCAGTGTGACATTCTCCCCTCCCATTCCCCATATAGGCAGTGTGGCATTCCCCCTCCCATTCCCCATATAGGCAGTGTGACATTCTCCCCTCCCATTCCCCATATAAGCAGTGTGGCATTCCCCCTCCCATTCCCCATATAGGCTGTGTGGCATTCTCCCCTCCCATGCCCCATATAGGCAGTGTGGCATTCCCCCTCCCATTCCCCATATAGGCAGTGTGGCATTTCCCCTCCCATTCCCCATATAGGCAGTGTGACATTCCCCCTCCCATTCCCCATATAGGCAGTGTGGCATTCCCCCTCCCATTCCCCATATAGGCAGTGTGGCATCCCCCCTCCCATTCCCCATATAGGCAGTGTGGCATTCTCCCCCTCCCATTCCCCATATAGACAGTGTGGCATTTCCCCTCCCATTCCCCATATAGGCAGTGTGGCACCCCCCTCCCATTCCCCATATAGACAGTGTGGCATCCCCGTCCCATTCCCCATATAGACAGTGTGACATTCCTCCTCCCATTCCCCATATAGGCAGTGTGGCATTCCCCCTCCCATTCCCCATATAGGCAGTGTGGCATCCCCCCTCCCATCTATATGTATCCTGTCGTTCTTTATAAATTGTATCATGTATTAATGTTTTCTTGTCATTTTATGGTCTACACAATAAATATGTGATTTACTTTTTAAGTAATTTTACTAGCATTTTTATGTGTGGCAAAAGCTTTTTGAGTTTTTTTGGGGTGGCCCTAGGACCCCATTTTGTGTGTATGCTTTAGTTGTTATCCCCTTGTGCCAGCACCGCTTATGGTATTTTTGCTGTGCGAACCCAATGTGGTGTGAGTCGATCGCACTGAGCTGGCGCTAACGTTCGCTCCCACACAGCGTAGTACTGCGACTCACACATCATATTCATCAATGCCGGCCAGCGACTGAGACGCTCTGAAACAACTAACTATGGCCTAGCACAGCGACTACTAGTGGACGCTCTGAAATTGGCGCTACAAACGCTCATCTGTCGCTATCTGGCGCTAGTAATGAATCAGCCTGCCCGGGTACTGTGCGTTCATAGAGATAGCTCCAATTTTTTGCATGTTCTTAGATAGTGAGCAGTGAGTGAGCGCACTTAGCTACATATTGGGAACCCCACAATTTTCCTTGTCTCATATGCTCTATGGTGGGCAATTACAACCTCGATCTTAATTCTTAAATCTCTGAGCTCTGCTGCCTCTGTAGGTTGAGGTTCTTCAGCGGCTGCAGAATGACATAGAGAGGACAGCAGAAGATGCTGTGACCACAACCTAATAATAACAGTAACCCTATGTGGGTGAGGGGGGGGGTGGGTGCAGGCTAACCAGTGTTACTGGTATCGCTGCAGAGGAAGCCCCCCCTCGCCCGCACAGTTTCCCCAGAGTTTCCCCTCAGCTGCTCTCTTCCTCTTCGCGTTAGTCGCCTGCTCTCTCCTTGGCTGGCTGAAGATCAGAGGCTCTCATCATGGCAGACAGTGTTACCTATGCTCACCTGCAGTTTCAGGAATTGGCGAGTAAAGACAATAGACATGGAGGTAAGTATTATTCATTTCTCACTATTTGTAGACAGGAAGTGTGACCCTCAAATTCATCTTACTGCCGCAGCTACTAACAGAACATCCCGCAATCTGCAATGTCACGGGCAGGCTGATTCATTACTAGCGCCAGGTAGCGACAGATGAGCGTCTGTAGCGCGGATTTCAGAGCTCCCGCTAGTAGTCGCTGTGCTCGGCCATGGATCGCTGTTTCAGAGCGCCTCAGTCGTTGGCCGGCATTGATGAATACGTTATGTGAGTTGCAGTTCTACCCTGTATGGGAGCGAATGGTAGCGCCAGCTCAGTGCGACCGACTCACAAAACATTCATAAAAAAAAAACTGCCTCGCGGGCGCTCAAATTCGAGTTAATGCAGCCCATAGCGCCAGAGGCTGTGTGATTAAAGTCTGTTTATGAACACGTATCCACCAGTAACAAAGCGAAAACATATGGAATGACATTGTTATAACACTGTGACATAAACACTTTAATACCAGACCTGTAAGGATAATTTTGCATAAAAATTAATTAATCAAAAAAGTTTCAGAAATGTAATTTTCTTGCCCAGGAGACATGTCAGAAAGATTTGAGTTTTTGTTTAAAAAAAAATTGGGATCAGGAAAGGGATTTAAGGATCGTCCATAGAAATGTATGGGAGACCCCAGGTAGCGACAGGTAAGACGTGGCGCTCTGCAAGGCTGAATACCGGCGCTGTTTGCTGAGCCTGGGATAATGATGAATCGGACGCTACATGGCGTTGTTCCATTCGCTCACCAGATTCACCTTCATAAATGTGTAATTGCTGCCGTGTCCGGCGTTCACCTGCCGCTGCCTGCCGCTAGAGCTTCATGAATAAGGCCCAAAATGTATTTCTGTCCAGAGTTGAATTAAAGTGGACCAAAACCCACCACGATCGGCCAGGAATCTATAAGAACATTTTTTTGTAGTATTTTGGTCTCTAGGGCCAGGTATCTAGGGTTTTGGTCTACTTTAACAAAACTTTGACCTAGATTTGCTCTTCTTACCTAAGCACCAGAGATTGTTTATTGCTTTTGTATACAGGTTTATTTATGGTTCTATGTACTAAGGCCCTGTGACAGACTCTCTGCCCCTTTGGACTTTACATAGGTTCATTACTTTCATTTTCTTAAGCATGTTACAGACAATGTCATTGTTCTGATTGATTGTGTTCCCGGCAGAGTTGAGGGATTGTGTGTCCTGCTCCCATTGGTCTGTGTATTTGTAATGCAGTTCTCCATCAGGTCCACGGGGGAGGTCCCCTTGCATGGAGACTTGCATATAAGGCACAGGGTGGCACGAATAAAGGAAGTTCATCTTCACCCTCAATACTGAGTTCTGTCTCTTATTGGGGGAAACGCTATATCGCAATCCACTAGCCTTTGTAAGGGCTGTTCCTGTTTCCTCACGGATGACTCTGGAATTCCTGCAGCACCTCTCACCATTGGGAAAAGGACGTCTCGGGCGGGGAAGCCCTCCGGCGATAAAGGTTATCGCTACAGGCCCTTATTTATGAAGGAATAGCGACAGGTAGCGACTGGTGAGCGACCGGTAATGACGGGCACCACCACGAGAACGCCGGCTCCCCACCACAATCACACATTTATCAAGCCAATCCTGCTTAGCGACTGAGATAGCGCCATATAGCCACTCATTCATCATTATTCCAGCCTCAGCCCACAGCGCCAGCGTCCGACCTTGAACAGCGACAGGTGTGACCTCTCGCTACCTGTCGCTCTCCAATGCATTTCAAT
Organism: Gastrophryne carolinensis; assembly: GCA_027917425.1. Lineage (NCBI taxonomy): Eukaryota > Metazoa > Chordata > Amphibia > Anura > Microhylidae > Gastrophryne > Gastrophryne carolinensis. Next base: position 651,148,806 of record CM051234.1, on the reverse strand, counting down.
GGAACAATCTTTAAATATTAATAAATAATTGTTAATATTTTTTTTTTTTTTTTTTTTTTTATGTGAAAATTTCTGTGACCACTTCTGCAATGTTAGATATTTGTTTTAAGGTTAAAAAAAAAAAAAAAAAATGTGTGCAGAATTGATATTACAGGTCTGATATTAATGTATTCATATTACAAAATGTTTAGAAAAACTTGTTTTTTTTTGTTTCCAAAAATATGGTTGTTTGGGGGTTAAAAAAACTACTTTTAAGCCATCGCCGCCAGCGCTCTGGGGTTTAAACAAGCATTTCACAGCGCGAGAATTTTTTGAGCGTGATTTGTTAATGAATATGGTGGGAGCCGGTCGCTAGGGCCAGTCGCTATCATGCGCTCCCATACAGCACGGAACCTGTCAAATAGCGACTCCTCACCCAATATTCAACATTACCGCACACCGACTGAGTCGCTGTCAACAACCGAACAACGGCCAAGCACAGCGACTACTAGCGGGCGCTGTGAAAATACTGCTACAGTCGCTCATCTGTCGCTACCTGGCGCTATTAATGAATCGGCCTCCCCGTTTCATCAGGGTTTAGTCGGTTACAATCTGAGTACTGATTGGGAGCCATGTGGGGGAGGGGGGGTATAATGTTTGATTGATTGATTGACTGACTGACTACCCAGGAGGCCACTTTATCTATCCATAAAGTTTAATTTTAATTCCAACTTTGGTCAAAGCATTTCTCACTGCAGTTCCAGGAAGGCCAGGCTCAGGCTTGTCATTACTAACCACATACAATTCACACCTGCCTCTAGAGGGAGCGAGCAGTATGATTCATCACTAACGCCAGGTAGCGACAGATGAGCGCCCGCCATGGGTCGCTACTTCATAGTGACTCAGTCGCTGTTCAGTAATGTTGAATACATTGTGAGGAGTTGCTATTTGACCAGTACAGCGCTGTATGGGAGCGCATGTTAGCGACTGGTCAGTGCAACCAACTCACACCATATTCAGCAAAAAAACAGCCTCACAAATCTCTGGCGCTGAAAAATGCTTCTCTGAAGCCCAGAGCGCAGGAGGTGGTGTGATTAAAGTCTGTTTTTCAGCATCTATCCACCAGTAACAAAGCGAAAACATGGAATTACATTGTAGCAACATTGTAACATGAACACTTTAATGGCAGAGCTGTGATGTCATTTCTGAGGAAATATATAAAAAATGAAAAAATTGTGAAAAAACTGCTTTTTCAATGTCAGAAGAGGTCACAGAATTATTTGTGATTTTTAAAAAAAAAAAAAAATAAACAAAAACCCTGTTTAAAGAGAAGAAAAGGATCGTCCATTAAAATATATGGGAGAACGACAGGTAGCGAGAGGTCATACCTGGCGCTGTGCAAGGCTGAACGCCAGCACTGTTCGCTGCGGCTGGGATAATGATGAATCAGATGCTACATGGCGCTATCCCAGTCACTAAACAGATTCTGCTTGATAAATGTGTAATTGCGTGCCGTGTCCGGCGTTCACCAGTCGCTACCTGTCGCTACCTGTCATTAACTAGGCACTACCTGACACTATCCCTTCTTAAATAAGGACCTGTGTGTCTAAATTTTTTACTACCATAAGATCTTTTTTCAACCCTTGATGAATCAAGGCCCATGGGAGCCTGATTAATCCTGGCTGGCGTTGTCATCTTGAATGTGCTCAATGTGCCACCAGGGAATAAATCCCTGTTAATCCCAACAGTACCTGGTGAAAATCTCTCGGAGCTTTCACACATCCCTCAAGTCACCTCTTACAAGTTCTACAATACTCGATTAAATCACATTTAAAACACACTTTAAAACTGTTTGAAAACCAACCAGTAGAGGGCCGTATATGTATGAAAAAGAAAGAAAGCGAGAACTAGGACTTTTTTACAGGGACACGCCGGCTATAGCGGCATTGCTTTTAAAAATGAAAAAAGGATGTCCGCTAGTGGAGAAATACCCGCTCCACTAACGGACGTGCTTTATTCATTGGTAAAAGCAATGCCATAACAGGAGTGATTGGGCTGCCAGTACAGTCCCAACAAATACCCCTAAAATAAGCTGCAAAATTCTATGACAAGCCTTTATTTGGACCACAAAATCACTACATCGAGGACAGTTAAAAATGAATAAAGTGCTTTGGAGATGGACCCTTCAATTGTATGGCTCTAATATTCACAAAGATATATATATATGTAATCAAATATTACAACAATTTAATAACTACAGTCTTAAAGTGCTATTAACCAGTGATGTAAAAAAAAAAAGTAAAAAAAGCCAAATCTTTTTTTTTTTTTTTTCTATTCTTTATTTAAAGATTTTGCAGTTTTATAACATACATACATACAGTGGGGTCAATAGTACAGAAAGCACGATGGGAGCGGGGAGGCTCATGAAGATCAATATCATAATATAACAGAGGTAGCAAATCACAGTCGAATAATGATATCAAACAACTTTACATAATGCAATATGGTGTGGTTACCGACTACGGGAGCCCGCAAGGCGGGGGAGCACCACACGGCAAAAGCCGCCCGGTGCCCAGCCGGCCAAGCTACCCCGTCACATCTCCACTTACGCAGATATACTTCGCCACAGAACCTTCAAGTAAGAACGGATTCAATTCTCTCGTATCGAGTATAGCCACAAGCCCTCCCCAGCGAAAAAAAGACAAGACGTACTAGGGGGACAGAAAGAAAGTGGGAAGATAAAGGGGAAAGGAGGAGGGGGAAGAAAAAGAAAAGAGGGGGGGACGGGGGAAGGTGAGGAATAGGTAGGTATGGCGTGTGGGGCAGAGCCCCGGGTCGAGCAACGCCCAACAACCGTCCAGGTCAGACCTCACGCAGGGAGGGGCAAGACACATCCCGTTCGAGTGGAGCGATACTACGGGAGGCGCCACAACGGACACTGCATCAAGGCAATCACTTAAACAGATTGCGGAACTCCGCCGATTCCTCAAAAATCAGCCAGGGGAGCCAAGTAACTCTATATTGCTCATCCCTGTCATGAAGAGCTAAAGTTAAATCCTCCATTTCTTTAACGTGCATAACCTCCGTCACCCAATCCCTAACTGAGGGAACCCTTTTCTGCTTCCAGAATCTGGGTATAACCTGTTTGGCAGCGTTCAACAAGTGAATCAGCAATGTTTTTTTATATTTCCCTAATGGGGACTTCGTGGAATGGAGCAGGACCTGCGCCGGATCCCCCTGCAACTGTGCCCCTGTCAGCTGTGTCACAATGCGCAGTACCGCCTCCCAATACTCCCGGATTCTGGTACACTGCCAGAACAAATGGAATAGGGTCCCTCGTTCCCCTCCGCACCTCCAGCAGCTCGTGTCCACCGTGCCATACATCTTGCCCAACCTGTCAGGGGTGCAATACCAGCGAGTCAGCAATTTATAATTGACTTCCTGGATTCTCGTGGCCACCGAAGATTTATGTATCAAGGTAGCTATCTTGGTCCTCTCCTTCTCACCCAAGGGCCTACCCAATTCCGAATCCCACTCCCCCCAAAAAGCAGGTGGGGACACTACCTCTCGGATGAGGAGTGAGTACAAAAAAGAGATCAGATGGGGCTGCGGTTGCCCCGTCAAACAGAGCATCTCAAAATCTGTATTTTAGATAGTACCGACTGAAGTCGCAGGAGTGTCCAGGGGTCCAAGTTCCCGTTCTCAAATTTAGCCCTCAGTTCTTCCAATGCAACCCAGCCCCCCTCAGACAACAGGTCACCCCCTCTTAGCTGGCCTATCTTCCCCCATTCTCTAAGGTCCCTTCTAGTGCAATCAGGCATGAGCTGTGGGTTATCCAATAAAGCCACCATGGGGGAGGGCCAGGGGGAGACACCCAGATGCTCCCTAGAGCCCCGTAGGACATCCAGAGTGGCCGCTACAGTGGGGTGAGATCTCAGAGCTGGCACCAGAGTCTCCCTGTTCCAAGCAGAAACATCCAGGGGAGCAGGGGCTAGGGAGTGCTCAAGCTGGACCCATCTCTTCGTCCCCCCGCACGTGTGCCATTCACATATTCTTTGTAAATGGGAGGCCACCCAATACGACTGGACATCCGGCATAGCCATACCACCTAGGTGTTTGGGTTTAAATAATACCTGACGGCGGAGCCTGGCCTTCTTCTTCTGCCACACAAATCCCATTAGAACTTTCTCCAGGTCCCTGAAGAAGCGAGTAGGTATCTTAATCGGGAGGGCTTGAAACAGATACAGCAATTTCGGCAAGATCGACATTTTAATTATATTCACCCTGCCCATCCATGAAAAGGCAGGGGAGTCCCATTTATCTAGGTCAGACTTAATTCTCTGAGACAGGGGCAGGAAGTTCAAGGCAAAAATGTTCGTCAGACGATTTGGCAGCCGCGTACCAAGATACGCTATTGAGCCCTTGGCCCATTTAAAAGAAAATGCCTGTTGAACACTCCTGGCCGCGTCTCCATGGAGAGAGATGTTCATTGCTTCAGACTTCTCGAAGTTAATTTTAAAAAAGGATAGCCTCCCAAATGCTTCAAACTCCTTCATTAACACAGGGACAGAGACCGCGGGATTTGTGATAAAGAACAAGAGGTCATCTGCATAAGCAGCAACCTTATGAATACTGCCACCAACACTCAATCCCCCCACGTCCACGTTCTCCCTAATTTTACATAGAAAAGGCTCGAAAGTCAGGGCGAACAACAGTGGCGACAGAGGGCATCCCTGGCGGGTTCTATTACTAATCGACAAAGAAGCGGAGAGATAGCCATTTACTTTAACTCTCGCGCTGGGTACCGTGTACAAGGCTTCAATGCGTTTCCTGATGTTATCCCCTAGGCCCATATGTCTAAGGGTTTCACGCAAAAAAGGCCACCCCAATCTATCGAAGGCCTTTTCCGCGTCCGTAGATAAAACCATCAATGGCACCCCCGAGGCCTGCGCGGAGTATATGACACTAAGCGCCTGGACCACGTTATCCCTGGCCTCCCTTCCCAACACAAAACCCCTTTGGACCACCTGGGCCACCACCGGGACCAATCTATTGGCCAGGATCTTCGCGTATAGCTTCAGGTCGGTGTTGAGGAGGGAGACAGGGCGGTAGCTCTTGCACGACTGAGGATCCTTCCCCGCTTTATGTAAGACCGAGATGTGAGCTTCAAGGTCCCTGCCTGAGAAGGCACCCGGCGCATCCGGGTCCGTAATGGTGTTCCAAGCCTTAACCATATGGGGGCCAAGAATAGAAATGAAAGCTTTATAATATTGGACCGAGTAGCCATCGGGCCCCGGGGCTTTCCCTGACGGGGTTTGCTTAAGCGCCTCTAGCAACTCCCTCAACTCAATCGGGCCCTCCAAGGAGGCCGAGACCTCTTCCGCTACTGGAGGCATGCCCGATCCCTTGATATATTACTCAATTCTATTCAAGTGTGACCGCGTCGGGGCCCCTCCACTAAGATTGTACAAGCCCGAGTAATATGCCCTGAATGCATCTTCTATCCCCTCCGTGGTATGCCGCGGTTGCTGATCACTACCGAGAATTTCAGAAATGAAATTCTAGGATTGTTGTTGCCTGAGGGCCCTAGCTAACAGAGCGCTGCTCTTGATCCCAAACTCATAATAGGTGCGTTTGCACCTCCTAATGACATGTTTAGCTTTCTGTCGTAAAAGGGCGTTAAGTGCCTCCCTGGTCTGGGTTAGTTCCCCAAGCACCTTCGCTGCCTCAGTTTGCTTATGGGATAGTTCCAGACCGCGAACCTTATCAGCAAGCTTCGCTATTTGGGCCAGCCTTTCTCTCTTGAGCCTCGCCCCCTGGCTAATCAGGAGGCCCCTAATCACGCTCTTATGCGCCTCCCATAATGTGAGTAGTGAGACCTTCCCGTTATCATTGGCTCTGAAGTAGGACACTAGGCCCTCCTTCACAGCCTGAGCCACCACCGCATCCTTAAGGAGAGACTCATTCAATCTCCACGTGGAGGAGGTCTGTCCACAAGCTCGAGGTCAAGAAACACTGGGGCGTGATCCGAAAAGGAGGTGGGATATATCCCATCTCCAGTGGCCAGGCCCAATAGGCTGTGTGATACCCATATGTAGTCTAGCCTGGAATACGTCCCGTGTACATGTGAGTAGAAAGAATAATCCCTCAACCCGGGGTTCCTGACCCGCCAGGCGTCCACCAGCTGCATCCCATGCAATGCCTTCTTCAAAGATCGCAAGGCCAAGTGCGAGAGCGCTGACCTCCCCGCTGAGGAGTCCAGGAGTGGTTCCAAAGTCAGGTTGAAATCCCCCCCTAGAATGACCTCTCCCTCCCTAAATCTCTCAATTTTATCCAGAGTGTGCTTCAAGAATTGTATCTGCCCCTGGTTGGGGGCGTATATAGAGGCTAATGTATACATTTTCTGGTTAATCAGCCCTTTAGCCAGCACCACTCGCACCGATTCGTCCTTCCAGACCTCCCGCCCTTTAGCCAGTCCCACACGCCAAGGGAAAAAGTTACGACCAGGAGGGAAGCAACAAAAGGGAACAAAACAGGAAGAAAGGGGATGGGTATCAGGGATGTGGGACACAAGCAGGAAGCTTAAGAAATAGACAAACAGTTACAGGGATGGGGGTATGGACTAGCTAGTAGTCCAACAGGAAACCGGTGCCTTTTAAAACGCACTAAGTGGGGAAAAACTCCAAACCACGGGCTAACAAGCCCAGTGCAAGGTCTATTCCTGTCAGGAGAAGGCCATGGACTTCTCCAGAGGGGTGCACCAAATAGGGGGGAAGCGGAAGACTAAGCCTAAGCAAACATCGAGTAGGGAGTCACACCAGTATTGTAGCTACTCTGCGAGGCATGTCATAGTCCTGAGGACCCAACGCCTTGTCAAACAAAACGCAGACAGTCCGAAGCAGAACGACACCACGCACAGCAGCACGACACGCCCGTACTTCAAGAAAGGGCGTCCATGAAGGGCAAGACAAGGATCCAAGCAGATCCATCCGACCCGCCAGGGAGCAGTATAGGCAACAATCATTAAGAGGTAGAACACTAAATTCTTAACTTGACAGCATGGCATAATAGGGGAAAGAAGGGCCCAAATCCGGGACCACGCCTGGGACGATGCCCGGGGTGAGGGGCCAGGCCCAAAACACGGAGCCACCAGCCCCCTCCCCCCGGGCAGCCGCCCAGCCCCCAACCTGACGGCACCCCCGCCGCCGCCAGCCCCGGGCCGCCGCCAAAAGTGGCACCAGTACAAATACGGGATCAGGCCAAAAGCGGGAGGGGGCACCGACCGGATCGCCCCTCAACACAACCCCAGGCAACAGTTATCGAAAGATAAAACAGCAAATTCTGAACATAACAGTATGGCATAACAGGGGAAAGGACGGCCCAAATCCGGAGCCGCCCCTGGGGCGATGCCCAGGGCAGGGGGCCAGGCCCGAAACATGGAGCCACAAGCCCCCCTCCCCGGGCAGCCACCCAACCCCCAGCCCGGCGGCACCCCCGCCGCCGCCAGCCCCAAGCCGCCGCCAAAAGCGGCACCAGTGCAAGCATGAGATCAGGCCACCAGCGGGAGGGGGCGCCGCCCGGGCCGCCACCAAATACAACCTCATCTTCTGCGGCCTCTCATGCCACCTCTGTTGCCTCTAGGGCCACCTTCCAGGCGCTGCGGTAGCCGACCATTATACACAGCCAGGTCAGGAACCGTCCAGTCCGGAACGTCCACGCTCTCCACCTCCAGAAAATGGAACAAGTCCGGCAGCTGGCCAGGCCCCTTAAGAACAAACAGGTCTCCACCCTTACGCACCAGCAGCTGAAAAAGGTGGCCCCATCTGTAGGAAGCACCCCGCCTCTGGACAGCTTCCAGCAAGGGTTTCAGAAGCTTTCTCATCTGAAGAGTTCTCCGCGAGAGGTCTTGCAAAATGATCACCTGTGCGCCCTTGAAAGCGACTGGGCCCTTGTCCCATGCGCGGCGTAGGATCTCCTCTTTAATCTTGAAAAAATGGACGCGGCAAATAATGTCCCGAGGACGATTCGGATCTTGCGGCCGGGGACCCAGCGCCCTGTGGACTCGGTCCATCTCTATGCGATTGGATTCGGGGAGATTCAGAAGCTCATTGAAAATAGAAGTAACCGTCTCCAACAGGTCTCGGGGCTCCACTGACTCAGGCACGCCCCGGAGGCGCAAATTATTTCTACGGCTCCTATTCTCCGCATCATCATGCGCCAAAAAGATATATGACAGGAGACGTTTGTTGCGATCTTGTTGCTGCTCTAGATCCGCCACACGCTGCTCAAGGGCTCTATGCGAGGCCTCTACCACATCCATCCTTTCCGTGACTACCGCAACTGAACCCTGGAGTGCCGCCAGCTCTCTCTTGATGGTGCCCTCCATCCTGGATATGTATCCATCACAATCACCACGCGTTGGAAGCCCACGCAGGGCCTCATCGATATTGACCTTCACCGCCTCCGCAATGGAATGGGAGAGTTGGGCAAAAGGCAGAGAAAAAAGAGAGCCTTGTGAAGGAAGTGCCTCCGGGATACATGACACAGGCGGCGGCGGGCTAAAGGATGCAGCCCCATAAAAGCTCTCCTCTCGGGTGGCTGAACCCCTCTGTAGCAGGGCGTCCATCTTCCTACGCCCCGCCTGAGGGCCCCCTGGAGACAACTGCGGCTCCTCGTCCCACAGGATGTCTGCGGTGGGGTCAGCCCCCAAGGGAGGTGGAGACCCGGCATGGACAGCACGTGGGATCCCCGGCAGCATCTGCCACGGCGACTGTGGGCTCAAGGGAGGGGAAGGGGAGCCCGATAAGTAGCTGGAGGCAGGCCGCAGCTCAGCAGCATGCGGGGAAGTGGGCACCTGTCCCCGTGTCCGTGGGGTCGGGATGCCCCGCAGCAGGCCTCTTGGTGGTGAGTCAGGGCTGAGTTGGCCCAGTGATGTGGCCGTTGAGCCGGGCCCAGGGTCCCCCTGAGCAGGAGCCATGGGAACATGGGTCAAAGCGCCGCCTCCCCCTCCCCCAGGAGAGTGTTCCCCGTCAGGAAGGATGGCATCTGGCTGGACAAGTTGGCCCCTGGGGTGGGGGCGGGGGGGGGGAGGATCGGTGCGAGCGACCAACCTTGGATCCTCCGGTTGCTCCGTCCGGCCAGTCTGCTCCGCTGTGTACGTCGGCTGACACTGTCAGCATGCGGCCTCCGACGCTGTGGCAGCCCCGGTCCGGGCCACACTGCGAGCGCTGTGTCCCCGCACGTTCCTCCTGTAGGTCTGGCAGTGCCCCAGCCGGGGCCAGGACACCGGAGGCAGCAGACCCCTGCCGCGCCGAGATCTCGTGCCCACGTGCGCGCTCCTCTTCCGGCATCGCCGCCATCTTCTCCGCGGCCGTCCCTCGGGCCCCAGTGCCGCCGGAGCGAAATAGAGCCGGTATGGTGCCCGGCCTGCCCCTTCTGCTCGGTCCTCGCTGCTTCCCCCTCTTGGGCATGAGGGTAAAAGGTGGGTCTCAGCTCTCTTGCCTCAGCTCAGCAGTTAGATGGTGCGGAGCTCCGTCTCCGTGCGACCTCACTCGGCCATGTCAAGCCACGCCCCTAAGCCAAATCTTTTTAATGTTGTGAAACAATAGAGTACAATGCACTATTAAAGTGCCAAATGTGCCAATAGCGCAATATAAATATAAATAACATTAGCAAAATGACTAGCGCAATACATAAAGTGCAATAGTGGCGTGCAAAAGACTGACTGAAAATCAAAAATAATATCACCAAATCAGTAGAGCAGATAAGCAGAGCCTTACTATTCACTCCTTACATCGATGCGTTGCGTGGTGGTCCCCCCACCACTACGTCAGGATGTAACTATAGCCGGCATGTTTTTTATCAATGACAATTGTAGCGGGCACAGGCCCGTGGGCGGCCATGGGCACGCACTCTTCGGAGCGAGGGGCGGTTCTTGGACCTAGGGTAGGGCGACCCAGGTTGGAGTGGCATGTGTGGGGTCGAGGTGCAATTACTGGTTCAGTCATCACTGGTCTCCATGGATGACACTCCTTGGTGCAAACAACAGAGTCTTTATTTGAAGGCTCTCATCCAAGTTAAACAGCATAATCCAGTTACAGGCAATATCCATAGGTTACAGCTAGGGATGAGCGAATCGATCCGGACGAACCCGGATTCGATCCGAATTTCATGAAAAATTCTATTCGGATCGAATCCGAATTTCCCCGTGCTTCGATCGCTCGAAGTTTTTCTTTAACATCCATTCATTTACATTACAGGCATTCTAAGATGGCGGATGGGACATGTCCAGACATCTACCCCGCTCCAGTGCATGCTGGGGCAGTCACATGCAGCCTATCAGCAGCCAGCAAGCCCGGTGGCGTGACAGCGCTATATAAGGCGGCGGCCATCTTGCTTTTGTTCATTTCTCTATTGCATTCGTGAGAGACAGGACACTGCTGTATTCAGGGAGAGACAGTTAGAGAGCCAGGGACAGCCAGGGACAGCCAGTAGACAGGCAGGAGACAGGCAGGAGACAGGCAGGAAGTCAGCGAGAAGCAGGGAAAGGTTGGAAAAATCAGGGACAGGGAGATTTTTTTTTTTTTCATCCAGCCTGAGTGTTACTGGCTGGCTGACTGGCTTTGTTAGCTGTTTCAGGCTGCTTATACACTTTTGATGTGCATATATACTGAACTGATCTCAACTCTGCTGTGGGAACATTACCATTTTGTAAGATCACATTAGCCTCTGTATTTCCTCTAAGCTGCACACTTATTTAAAGTAATTTGGCCTGTTGGAGCCTGCTTAGACACTTTTGCTGTGCATATATATACTGATCTCAGGTCTGCTGTGGGGGCATCCCATTTTGTAACATCCCATTAGCCTCTGTATTTCCTCTAAGCTGCACACTAATTTAAAGTAATTTGGCCTGTTGCAGCCTGCTTAGACACTTTTACTGTGCATATATACTGATCTCAGGTCTGCTGTGGGGGCATCCCATTTTGTAACATCCCATTAGCCTCTGTATTTCCTCTAAGCTGCAAACTTATTTAACGTAATTTGGCCTGTTGCAGCCTGCTTAGACACTTTTTCTGTGCATATATACTGTTCTAAAGCCTGCTTGGGGGTATCCCATTCTGTAACATAACCTACCTCTCTTATTTACACTAAGCAGCTCTCTTATTTAAACTAAGCAGGCCTCTTATTTACACTAAGCAGCTCTCCTATTTAAGCTAAGCAGGCCTCTTGGAGGCTGATTGTCCACTTTTGGGTGTGCATTATATTCGGTTTCATATACAGTGGGGTATCCCAATTTGTAAGATAACCTACCCTAACCATGTAAACTAAAGAGGCCTGTTGCTGCCAGAGTTTCTCTGCTTGCGTATGGTCTGCATTACAGTCTGTCTCTTTCAATGACACTGCTGCCTGGGGTATCCCAATTTGTAATGTAATTTGTAAACATGCTATTTAACCCTATCTGTTAAACAAAAGCATTTCTCATACTTGGATTATTGTTAATACTTTTTGTTCACCTTAAAATACATTACGCCACACTGACATCCCAAGGCACATGCTATTTAACCCTATCTGTTAAGCACAAGCATTTCTCATACTTGGATTATTGTTACTTTTTGTTCAGCTTGAAATATACCAGGCCACACGGGCATCCCAAGGCACATGCTATTTTAACCCTATCTGTTATACAACATAAGCGTTGATCAGCATCAGCTGCTTTATCAAAGTGGACCAACACCCAGGATTTTGACTATCCTGGGTCTTGATCCACTTCGGTGGGGCACCCCCGATCGGGGTGCCCCGCTGTGTGAAACCCCCCCGAACCCCCTGAACTCACCTCTGTCCGCGGCGACGGACAAGCCGCGGTCAAGCGGATCCTCCGCCGCCGCCTCCCGCGCGTCCCTGTTGACGCGCACGTGCCAAACTCCTTACCTTAGTTTCCTCCCTCGCGCCCCTCTAGACGTGCGCGCACCCGCGCCGGCCGTCTGTGAACCCGCGCCGGCCGCCGCCGCCGAAACTAAGGTAAGGAGTATGGGGTGTTTGGGGGGGTTTCACCCCGCTGGACATCCCGATCTCGGATGTCCCGCGGGGAGGGAGGCGATCGGCCCGGGAATCTTATAGATTCCCGGGCCGATCACCGGTGGGTGTTGGTCCACTTTAAGCTACTTCAGTTTGCCCTTGTTTTTGACTGCTTTTAATAAACCAGGCCGCAGGGCACCCCAAAGCTGCACCTTGAACCCTATCTGTTATACAACATAAGCGTTGATCAGCATCAGCTGCTTTATTAAGCTACTTCAGTTTGCACTTGTTTTTGACTGCTTTTAATAAACCAGGCCGCAGGGCACCCCAAAGCTGCACCTTGAACCCTATCTGTTATACAACATAAGTGTTGATCAGCATCAGCTGCTTTATTAAGCTACTTCAGTTTGCACTTGTTTTTGACTGCTTTTAATAAACCAGGCCGCAGGGCACCCCAAAGCTGCACCTTGAACCCTATCTGTTATACAACATAAGCGTTGATCAGCATCAGCTGCTTTATTAAGCTACCTCAGTTTGCACTTGTTTTTGACTGCTTTCAATAAACCAGGCCGCAGGGCACCCCAAAGCTGCACCTTGAACCCTATCTGTTATACAACATAAGCGTTGATCAGCATCAGCTGCTTTATTAAGCTACTTCAGTTTGCACTTGTTTTTGACTTCTTTCAATAAACCAGGCCGCAGGGCACCCAAAAGCTGCACCTTGAACCCTATCTGTTATACAACATAAGCGTTGATCAGCATCAGCTGCTTTATTAAGCTACTTCAGTTTGCACTTGTTTTTGACTTCTTTCAATAAACCAGGCCGCAGGGCACCCCAAAGCTGCACCTTGCACCCTATCTGTTTATACTAAATAAGCAAATACATAAAAATGTCAGGCAGACAAGTGCCAGGATGTTCAAAGAGGAGTGGCAGAGGCCAAGATTCAGCAGGCAGAGGTCGCAGCAGACTAGGGGCGAGTGGCAGCAGGAGTCACGGTGAGAGACCTGATCTGCCAGTATCTGCTAGTGGTCGTGTCTCCACCAGTAACGCATCTGCCGTGGTAGATTGGTTAACGCGCTCATCAACATCATCACAAGTTACGTCTGAGACCCCCAGTCTAGGGTCGGTAGGTTCCTCTGACACAACCCTGAGTTGGCATGCCCCGAGACCAGTCCCTGTCCTCCCATTGCCTCTGTCCTACACCGTTCCCTCCCCCAGCGACGTATACTATGCTTTGGGTTCAGCTCCACTCTTTAGTGAGGAGGACGATCAGATAGAGGACAGTCAGCAGCTACTGTCCAGCCATGAAATGGAGGTGGCTTCTTTAGCTCGGCCGACAAATAGTGATGTGGACAGTGTCGTGGGTGTTGCGAGATTTCCGGCTTCTGCGCCAGACACTGTTGAGGAAACCGAGAACATCAGAGACGTACAGCCACAACTCGGTGATGATGATGATGAAGCCGATCGCACTTGGGAGCCGGGTGATGAAGGGGCTTCATCGTCATCATCAGGAGAAGAGGGGCGCAGGTTGCCCCGGAGTCAGCAAGGTGTTAGCAGCATGGTTGGCACAATGAAAAATTTAAGCAGAAGGTTGAAGCACACATATATCAATATGTTATAGGCAGTGAACTGAGTAACAGAGGGGGTTCTGATAATGCCATGTGCAACTACTCAATGCACATAAATACTACCAATGATATGAATGGAATATCGAACACCCAACAAAAGTACTTGCATTCAAGTGATTTTAATGCTGGTGACAATTCATATACAAAAAGTATTTACAAAGGACAAATAGAAAACACTATATACAATGCATGGACCGCAGTATAATGATAGTAGAAAATAGTAACCAGCATATATATAACTAGCCTGCTGTAGCAATAAACAGTGAGATGTCCAGTATTACAATGTATTCATTAAGTTATACAAGAGAAACTACGCAGCTAGTATACACTTGTAGCAGTACAAAGTAAACAAGTAATGTCATAGCTTACACAGAAGGGCAGACAAGCCGGTATACCAAGTGGATAACAAAGAAATACCTCGACGTTTTGGCCGGGATGGCCTTTATCAAGAGAGCGGTGTCTGTTCATCACAAAGAGCAAGTTTAAATAGTGACTGAGCCTCCAGCAAGTGAACACAAATGGCGCCAACCGGCGGCGCTCGTGGTGGCGCCTGCCGATGACGTCATTACAGGGCGTCAAGTCAGTCCCGGCCATCCAGTCTTTGCCGTCAATCCAGGCGGCGGCGGCCGGAAATGGCGCACGGGGCTGACAATGCCGCCCCTTCCTGTTTGTATTGTAACCCAAAAGATGGCAGTATCCTATAGCCCGACATGTGAGGGCGGAAGTGACGTAAATGCCGTCTGGCTCACTAATAGATTAATATATCAAGTAAGGGCGGAAATAGCGACGCTACACATAACCACAGCGTCCTGTCACAGCGCATGAGTCCCTATATCACATAATAACAGTATGTAAGCGTCATAGCAGTTCCGTCCACAGGCGGCGAAGGCAGCATTCATGGGAAATAGAAGTATAAAGGACGCATTAGTCGGTAACTAGTCACTGGGAAACATTTTATAATGTGTTCAATGCTGGAGGACCGCTGGAGGCTCATCGCACTATAAAGTAAAAAACAATGGTTAAAAACATGTGATAGTGTGAATTAAAAACAGACCCCTGAACATATCAACAGCACTCGATATGTCAGGGTGCAAGAACATTAAAGCTCAGTTTTCAAAAGAACAAGGCTATACATTGATGTCCCTAACAAAATCAATAAAAAGCGGAGAAATCCATCTCCTCATTTAATCCTACTGGAAACAGGGTATTAAGCTGATGAATCCAGAATAACTCGCGCTGTAGTAGCTTCTTATCAATACTACCCCCCCTCCTGGAGGGTTTAATGACCTCTATAACTACAAATCTTAATTGACTGATATGGTGACCGGCCTCAAAAAAGTGTCTAGCAACTGGAGATTCCATCTTACCATTACGAATATTAGAACGATGTTCACATATTCTATGCTAAGAGGGAGATCAGGCATAGAATATGTGAACATCGTTCTAATATTCGTAATGGTAAGATGGAATCTCCAGTGCTTGTTCTTTTGAAAACTGAGCTTTAATGTTCTTGCACCCTGACATATCGAGTGCTGTTGATATGTTCAGGGGTCTGTTTTTAATTCACACTATCACATGTTTTTAACCATTGTTTTTTACTTTATAGTGCGATGAGCCTCCAGCGGTCCTCCAGCATTGAACACATTATAAAATGTTTCCCAGTGACTAGTTACCGACTAATGCGTCCTTTATACTTCTATTTCCCATGAATGCTGCCTTCGCCGCCTGTGGACGGAACTGCTATGACGCTTACATACTGTTATTATGTGATATAGGGACTCATGCGCTGTGACAGGACGCTGTGGTTATGTGTAGCGTCGCTATTTCCGCCCTTACTTGATATATTAATCTATTAGTGAGCCAGACGGCATTTACGTCACTTCCGCCCTCACATGTCGGGCTATAGGATACTGCCATCTTTTGGGTTACAATACAAACAGGAAGGGGCGGCATTGTCAGCCCCGTGCGCCATTTCCGGCCGCCGCCGCCTGGATTGACGGCAAAGACTGGATGGCCGGGACTGACTTGACGCCCTGTAATGACGTCATCGGCAGGCGCCACCACGAGCGCCGCCGGTTGGCGCCATTTGTGTTCACTTGCTGGAGGCTCAGTCACTATTTAAACTTGCTCTTTGTGATGAACAGACACCGCTCTCTTGATAAAGGCCATCCCGGCCGAAACGTCGAGGTATTTCTTTGTTATCCACTTGGTATACCGGCTTGTCTGCCCTTCTGTGTAAGCTATGACATTACTTGTTTACTTTGTACTGCTACAAGTGTATACTAGCTGCGTAGTTTCTCTTGTATAACTTAATGAATACATTGTAATACTGGACATCTCACTGTTTATTGCTACAGCAGGCTAGTTATATATATGCTGGTTACTATTTTCTACTATCATTATACTGCGGTCCATGCATTGTATATAGTGTTTTCTATTTGTCCTTTGTAAATACTTTTTGTATATGAATTGTCACCAGCATTAAAATCACTTGAATGCAAGTACTTTTGTTGGGTGTTCGATATTCCATTCATATCATTAGCAGCATGGTTGGCAGTCAGCATGGGGGCACAATTGTAAAGCCTGGAGCCAAACGGAGCCGGGGCCGGGGTAGAGCACCTGCTGCGCGGCAGGCTACCTTATCGGGAGGTAGTGGGGCAGGGGTTCCTGGAGTTGGCGACAATAGCAGCGAATCAGTGAGGCCTGTTGGTGGGAAAAGTAGCTACTCGGCAGTGTGGCAGTTTTTCCTGAAGCATCCGCAGGAGGGTAACATGGCCACATGCAAGATATGTAGGCAGAAGGTGAAGTGTGGCCAGGGCCCAAATATTGGCACCACGGCCCTGCGTCAACATATGATGCGTCACCATAAAGCGACCTGGGAGAACCGAGGCTCAGCAGCTCAGGCAGCAAGGTGTTAGCAGCATGGTTGGCAGTCAGCATGGGGGCACAATTGTAAAGCCTGGAGCCAAACGGAGCCGGGGCCGGGGTAGAGCACCTGCTGCGCGGCAGGCTACCTTATCGGGAGGTAGTGGGGCAGGGGTTCCTGGAGTTGGCGACAATAGCAGCGAATCAGTGAGGCCTGTTGGTGGGAAAAGTAGCTACTCGGCAGTGTGGCAGTTTTTCCTGAAGCATCCGCAGGAGGGTAACATGGCCACATGCAAGATGTGTAGGCAGAAGGTGAAGTGTGGCCAGGGCCCAAATATTGGCACCACGGCCCTGCGTCAACATATGATGCGTCACCATAAAGCGACCTGGGAGAACCGAGGCTCCCAAGGGGTGGTCCAGTCTGCTTCCTCACCAAGTGGCACGCCGCTCCCAATTTCTGCCAGCCAAGGCTCCAGCACCTCAGCCGAAGGCAGCTGCGCGTCATACCCATCCTCTGTCGCTCCTGCTCCTCCTCCTCCTCCTCCAAGTCATGCATCCCACCAGCAATCCATCAGCGAAGCCATGTCCAAGAGACAGCAGTATGCGCCCACTCATCCTACGGCGCAGAAGCTGAATGTGCTCCTGTCCAAGTTGCTGGTGCTGCAGTCGCTCCCTTTACAGGTGGTGGACTCTGCACCTTTCAGAGAACTGATGGCTTGTGCCGAGCCGAGGTGGAGAGTCCCAAGCCGTAATTTCTTTGCCAAGAAGGCAGTACCAGCGCTGCACACTTTTGTTGAACAGAAGGTGGGCCAGTCCTTGAGCCTGTCGGTGTGTAGCAAAGTGCATGGCAGCGCCGACGTCTGGAGCTGTAACTACGGTCAGGGAGAGTACATGTCATTTACGGCCCACTGGGTGAATGCGGTCCCTTTGCAGCAGCAACTTGGACAGGTCACGCCGCTTCGGCCCCCGCGTTCCCTGCCCTTTGGGCCACACCGTGCAACTCGGCCTCCTCATCATCCGCCATCTCCTCACCCTCCACTGTAGGCTCAAGTCTCAGTGCCCCTCCAGTCTACCATGTGTGCAGGGCACGGAGGTGTCACGCAGTGCTTCACATGGTTTGTCTTGGCGAACGGAGTCACACAGGGGAGGAACTGCTTAAATTTATTCATCAGGAAATCCAAACATGGCTTACTCCAAGAAAACTTAAAATGGGAATCATGGTTACCGACAATGGGAAGAACATTTTGTCTGCGCTGCGCCAAGGAAGGCTGACCCATGCCCCCTGCATGGCTCACGTCTTAAATCTGGTTGTCAAACGGTTTCTGAAGTGTTCCCTCCATATGCAAGACATCCTAACAACTTCAAGGAAACTTTGCATGCACTTCAGCCACTCATACACCGCCAAACACACCCTTCTTGAGCTACAGCGTATCCCCCAACATAGTCTGATTTGCGATGTTTCCACCCGTTGGAATTCTACCCTTCACATGTTGGACCGATTATATGAACAGAGAAAAGCCATTACTGATTTCCTGATGATCCAAGCGGATAGGGGGACTCCCCTGTGTAACTTCAATGTCAACCAGTGGCAGCTCATACGTGACACCTGCCGTTTGCTCAGGCCCTTTGAGGAAGCCACTTTATTTGTCAGTCGGCAGGATTACGGGATGAACAACGTGATTCCACTGCTTCATGTAGACATGGCGTCTACATCTCACGGCCACATGAACCCCGTTGGAGCTGAACTGGAGGAGGAGGAGGAAGAGGAGGAGGAGTTGCCCAGCGAAACACAGTTTAGGCTTGGCGAAATGGCTGGTTTATCTAGTCAGCGGACAGGAGAGGAGGAGCAGGAGCAGCCAGAGGAGCTAGAGGGTTTTGAGGAAGGTGAGACAGAGGACCCGGACACACCGTGGCAGTATGCAGTGGAGATGGAGACAGGTAGTCCATCCGAGTCACTTGCACAAATGGCAGGAAGCATGCTCACAGAGTTGTTTCCATTTGTCGGCGGGATGACTTCTGGCTGTCCACCTTATTGGACCCTCGCTTCCGGCACAAAATGGGGGCATTTTTTAAACCCGCCGAGAGGGAGGACAAACTGAACTACTACAAAGACATTCTACGTAGGCAGTTGGCCAATGCCTATCTGCGCCATGGTCCATACTCTCGCAGGTCTGACTCGAGGGGACCTCTGCGCTCACCTTCCACTGCCATGGCTGCTGGGGGGGTTGGCAGGAGCAGCAGCAGCAGCTCCATCAGCAGCAGCCTCAGTCTTCAGTCGCTAATGAGTAGCTTTCTACACCCGGATAGTGAGGCTACTCATGAGCAGCAGGAAGACCTGGAGCAGGACCTCAACCAGCAGGTCATGTCATACCTTGACATGACCATGCCAACACACCTTGAGGATCCGCTGGACTTCTGGGAAGCCAAACTTGATTTGTGGCCGCAACTAGCAGAGTTTGCCCTGGAAAAGCTGTCCTGCCCGGCAAGTAGCGTGCCATCTGAGCGGGTGTTTAGTGCGGCGGGGGCCATAGTTACGGCGAGGAGAACTCGTCTGTCAACTAAAAATGTGGAGAGACTCACCTTTGTCAAAATGAATCAGGGATGGATCAGCCAGGATTTCCACCCACCAATGCCTGATGCATGCGACTAGATTCAGCATGGTGCCACGTTTTACACTTTCCAAATGGTGCAAAACATATTTATATCTTTAGGCCAATTTTTGGCCTCCTGCTGCTGCTGCTTGCAACTCCAGGGTGTGATTCATCCAATTTTTGGGCTCCTGAAGCCAACTCCAGTGTGTCTTTCAAGCTATGTTTGGGCTGCTGCTGCTGCTGCTCCTTGCAACTCCAGGGTGTGATTCATCCAATTTTTGGGCTCCTGCTGCCAACTCCAGTGTCTCTTTAAAGCAATGTGTGGGCTGCTGCTGCTGCTGCTTGCAACTCTAGGGTGTGATTCATCCAATTTTTGGGCTACTGCTGCCAACTTCAGTGTCTCTTTTAGCCAATGTTTGGGCTGCTGCTGCTGCTGCTTGCACTTCCAGGGTGTGATTCATCCAATTTTTGGGCTCCTGCTGCCAACTCCAGTGTCTCTCTCAGCCAATTTTTGGCCTCCTGCTGCTGCTGCTGCTGCCAACTCCAGGGTGTCTTTCAAGCAATGTTTGGGCTCCTGCTTATGCTGCTGCCAACTCCAGGGTGTGCCTTCCTGCTAATGTATGTGCTCCTGCTGCTGCCAATTTCAGGGTGCCTTCCAGCCAATTTCTAGGTTCTTGCTGCTGCTGCCAACTCCAGGGTGTGTCAGTCAATTTTTGGGTTCCTGCTGCTGCCAACTCCAGTGTCTCTTTAAAGCAATGTTTGGGCTCCTGCTGCTGCTGCTTGCAACTCCAGGGTGTGATTCATCCAATTTTTGGGCTCCTGCTGCCAACTCCAGTGTCTCTTTCAGCCAATGTTGGGCTCCTGCTGCTGCTTGCAACTCCAGGGTGTGATTCATCTAATTCTTGGGCTCCTGCTGCCAACTCCAGTGTTTCTTTAAAGCAATGTTTGGGCTCCTTCTGCTGCTGCTTGCAACTCCAGGGTGTGATTCATCCAATTGTTGGGCTCCTGCTGCCAACTCCAGTGTCTCTTTCAGCCAATGTTTGGGCTCCTGCTGCTTGCAACTCCAGGGTGTGATTCATCCAATTTTTGGGCTCCTGCTGCCAACTCCAGTGTGTCTTTCAAGCTATGATTGGTCTGCTGCTGCTGCTTCTGCTTGCAACTCCAGGGTGTGATTCATCCAATTTTTGGGCTCCTGCTGCCAACTCCAGTGTCTCTTTAAAGCAATGTTTGGGCTCCTGCTGCTGCTGCTTGCAACTCCAGGGTGTGATTCATCCAATTTTTGGGCTCCTGCTGCCAACTCCAGTGTCTCTTTCAGCCAATGTTGGGCTCCTGCTGCTGCTTGCAACTCCAGGGTGTGATTCATCCAATTCTTGGGCTCCTGCTGCCAACTCCAGTGTCTCTTTAAAGCAATGTTTGGGCTCCTGCTGCTGCTGCTTGCAACTCCAGGGAGTGATTCATCCAATTTTTGGGCTCCTGAAGCCAACTCCAGTTTGTCCTTCAAGCTATGTCTGGGCTGCTGCTGCTGCTTGCAACTCCAGGGTGTGATTCATCCAATTTTTGGGCTCCTGCTGCTGTCAACTCCAGTGTCTTTTTAAAGCAATGTTTGGGCTCCTGCTGCTGCTGCTTGCAACTCCAGGTAATGATTCATCCAATTTTTGGGATCCTGAAGCCAACTCCAGTGTGTCTTTCAAGCTATGTTTGGGCTGCTGCTTGCAACTCCAGGGTGTGATTCATCCAATTTTTGGGCTCCTGCTGCTGTCAACTCCAGTGTCTTTTTAAAGCAATGTTTGGGCTCCTGCTGCTGCTGCTTGCAACTCCAGGTAATGATTCATCCAATTTTTGGGATCCTGAAGCCAACTCCAGTGTGTCTTTCAAGCTATGTTTGGGCTGCTGCTTGCAACTCCAGGGAGTGATTCATCCAATTTTTGGGCTCCTGAAGCCAACTCCAGTTTGTCCTTCAAGCTATGTCTGGGCTGCTGCTGCTGCTTGCAACTCCAGGGTGTGATTCATCCAATTTTTGGGCTCCTGCTGCTGTCAACTCCAGTGTCTTTTTAAAGCAATGTTTGGGCTCCTGCTGCTGCTGCTTGCAACTCCAGGTAATGATTCATCCAATTTTTGGGATCCTGAAGCCAACTCCAGTGTGTCTTTCAAGCTATGTTTTGGCTGCTGCTTGCAACTCCAGGGTGTTATTCATCCAATTTTTGGGCTCCTGCTGCCAACTCCAGTGTCTCTTTCAGCCAATGTTGGGCTCCTGCTGCTGCTTGCAACACCAGGGAGTGATTCATCCAATTTTTGGGCTCCTGCTGCCAACTCCAGTGTCTCTTTCAGCCAATGTTTGGGCTCCTGCTGCTGCTTGCAACTCCAGGAAGTGATTCATCCAATTTTTGGGCTCCTGCTGCCAACTCCAGTGTCTCTTTAAAGTAACGTTTGGGCTGCTGCTGCTGCTGCTTGCAACTCCAGGGTGTGATTCATCCAATTTTTGGGCTCCTGCTGCCAACTCCAGTGTCTCTTTCAAGCTATGTTTGGGCTGCTGCTGCTGCTGCTTGCAACTCCAGGGTGTGATTCATCCAATTTTTGGGCTCCTGCTGCAAACTCCAGTGTGTCTTTCAAGCTATGTTTGGGCTCCTGCTGCTGCTGCTGCTTGCAACTCCAGGGTGTCATTCAGCCAATTTTTGGTCTCCTGCTGCTCCTGCTGCCAACTCCAGGATGTGTTTCAGCCAATATTTGGGCTCCAGGGTGTGTTTTTCGGGCAATATAGGGGCCCCTCATAGTGATGCCACCTCAACTCTCTGTAATTGTGCCGCTCTGCGATTCTAATAGCGATGCCTCTGATCTGCATGTCCTAATTATTTACAGTATTATTTCAGTAACCCAGCACGCATCCTATGCGTGTTACAGCAAGGCAGAATGGTTTACAACCCTATTGAGGCTCTAGGAAGCTCAGAAATAGCCATTTTTAATAGCGATTTGTCACGAATAAATTCGGGTCGAAGCGATTTTTGTCGGAAAATTCGGCGAATCAGTCGAATCGAATTTTTCAAAAGTTCGCTCATCTCTAGTTACATCAGTAACAGTTACTATCCACAGGCTTCTTCCATGGCTGTTACTCAGCTCCTCCACTACATTAACACTTTACTTCTATAGCTTAGACCTCAGGCTTAAGAACTCTCTAAAAGGGTTGGGTTATCCTTTATATAACCTCTATATTGTTGCCTTAACAAACTATGTTGCGAGGCTCAACGAATGGCAGGGCAGGTAATGTTGCCAATGCCACCTGACTGAGTCTTTATTTATCTCATTTAAGTGGGACGCTAGACTAATTAATATTATTTAGATTCATTTCTTAGGCAACGCTGCCCTCATGTGGATTCATGATGTAATGGTCCCCAAGTTATGCATCTAACTGGTTTAATTAAAGTTTCTATCACTGTCAGGGCCTATCCCACTGAGAGGGCTCTAACGTTTCCTATGTGTAGTGTTGCCCGTAGTTCCACCCGTCACACAATGACAGATGGAATTCTTTCTCTTCTTTTTTTTACTACTGTAAATTTTGAAATGTACTAAAATTTGGGGGAAAGTAGTGAAATTAGGATTATTAAATGTATTTGTGTAGGCAGTGTGGGCCACCGTGAGTTTTCCCAGGTCTCTCTATGGCCAGTTTGCCCCTGCATAAATATATATCTTTATTCCAAGCGTCTGAGGACTTTATTGTATTTAGGAGGAACCCATGAAGACCTCAAGGATGAGGATGAAGACGTCACGTATGAGAATGTAAATGGTCTGCAGCCTTTCAGACAGGAGAGAAAAGGAAGACCACCCCCAAGTCCAGCTTTGGGAAGAGACAGTCAGATGATGGCAGGTATGAAGCAGAATTATACTATGATCATATGAGGTGTGTGTTCCCCCTTGGGTTCTCTATGACCACATCAAAGATTATTTTATGCTGCAAAAGCAAAAAGAAATGTGAACCACTTGCTCTTATCACTGTCTTGCCATCAAACAAAAATGTTTGGCTCTGCTTGTAAGTGCAATTCTTTATTAAATCGTATTACAAACTTAAAGCGGACGAAAACCCAGGATTTTGAATATCCTGCGTTTTGATGTTTGTGTGATGGATGTAGGTCAGAATCCATAAAATGAATATATATGTGAACATCCCCTCTCTCCATTTGTTGTACTCTATTGTACGCTTAGTGGCTAATAAAGGTGAAATAAACCCTCAGACAGCCACTTCCCTGACCAATTACTGAGCCAGATATAGTTTTTGCTAATATGATGATATGCCCCCCGTAGAGGACGTATGTACATTTTCTAGATAGTCGAATGCATTGATAGTCGATTCAAGATAGTCGAATGCATTCCAATGACTGTGTCCTTCTGTCTCGCGTATTTCTTATCTCCTAGGCTGATTTGAAAGACTGAACGACACCCAGGACCCCCGTTAAATGGACACGAAGGAGGGGGTCCATCTGACGGATACCCGTCCTTGAAACTTGCCCCCGGGGCAACCAGATCAGGGATGCCCGGCTGCGTGAACCCCCCCCCCCCCAAGTCGCCTGAACGGACTCACCTCTCTGCCATCCTACAGCGCCGACCGCTTGTCCAATCAGCATGCTCGGATCTGCTCCCGCCCCTTGTGTAAGGTGACGGATCTGAGCGCACACCCGCTACCCTCTAACAGGGAGCTTGTCCACGGCAACCATTCACAAATGTCTGGCGCAGGCAGGCATCCTGCTAAATGGATAGCGGGATGCGTCCGCTGCTCACGCATGCGCCGTTGGACCGGGAAAGAAGGTGAGTCTCTGGGCAAGATGGGGGTTGGGAATCAAGCGGCCCTGGAATCTCCTCCGATCTCCTTAGATTTTGGAACTCTTTATTCACCCTGAATAAGAGTTTATCTTGTATGTTCTGCCACCCCATACATACAGATTTCCCACATAAAAAATCAACCTACCTGCATCTACTGCATTTTCTGAGCCTTTAATTAATTATTATTGTTTATTTATATAGCGCCATCAACTTCCGTAGCGCTTTACAAGGTGTGAATACAGACAGGGTAAAACATATAGTACAATGAACAATACAAAATTAGATGCCACAGGTTAAAACCAAGTGTTGTGAGCACAGGAGACAATAGGGGGGAGTGTTCTGCCCTTGCGAGCTTACAGTCTAAAGTATGTGGGTGGAGACAAAGGGGGCGGGGTCACAAGTGGTAGAGCTTGAGTATGGCTGCATGTGCCATTGAAGGTTATAGGAGTTGCTTACGCCAGGTCATATGCTTGTCTGAAGAAGTGAGTTTTGAGGGCGCTTTTAAAGGCTTGGAGTGATGGAGAGTGGCGGATCGAGCGGGGGAGGGCATTCCAGAGAAGTGGGGAGGCACGGGAGAAGTCTTGAAGGCGGGAGTGCAGGGAGGTAACCAAGGCAGAGGACAGGAGAATGTCAGAGGCAGAGCGGAGGTTGCGCTTGGGTTGGTAACGCTGGATTAGAGATGAAATGTAGGAGGGGGCCTGGCTGGAGAGAGCTTTGTAGGTTAGCACTAGAAGTTTGAACTGAGCTCTATGGGAGACAGGTAACCAGTGAAGGGATTGACAGAGGGGGGCAGCACTGGAGAAGCGAGAGGAGAGATGGATGAGGCGAGCAGCAGAGTTTAGAATAGATTGGAGGGGAGCCAGTCTGTTTGTTGGCAAACCACAGAGGAGGGTGTTGCAGTAATCCAGTCGGGATATGACCAGGGCGCGCACTAGCATTTTAGTGGTGACAGGTGAGAGGAAAGGACTGATGCGGGAGATATGCGGGAGAGATGGCGGCACATGGACTCTCAGACTGCCTGCAAACAGGAAGTGGCTTCTGACTGTGCTGCTCTGCATTCTGGGATTGCTGTCCTTTTCCTGACTCTGGCTCTGCTCTTATAACCCACCCCCTGCACGTTTGCCCCCTCTCCTCTCCTCAGTATATGATGCTTCTAAGGCAAGATAGTGGTACCCATATGCTAGAGTCCTGAACAGTGTTGCAACCCAGTGGGGGAAAGAATAAAAAGTAAGCATCTAATTTTAGATGCGAGAAATAATTTTTGAGGGGTTTGGACTTTTCATTAAACGATGATGAAGGTCCGATTTAAGACACAGAGGTTTTTATATTAACAGCCTATAATCAGCTTTTTAAGACATGGAGTGTAGTAAGATTGGGAATTTCACGCCCTACTATCAATAGAATTTGATAGGTGCATTACCTTACATGAGGTGGCGGTGGACATTAAACAAAGGCGTAATTGAATTTATGCTGCCAGTATGTCATCAATCATGAATTCAGACTAGAAGTAGGAACCGCATGTATCTCTAAAATCCACAGCATACCCTGATCTTTCTTTCCCTAGAATGAAACAAAGTAGCAAAAATAAAAGGAAGAAGAAACTGCTATGGTTTACTAGGAAAGTCAGCACTATAGTAAAAGAAAAGAAGTCTGCCTATAAAGAAAGTGGAAGTGCAGCTGACAGTGAGGAAAGTAAAATTAAACAGAGGGAAGCAAAACTGATTATAAATGCTGCTAAAGGGCAAAAGGAGGAAGAAATGGCCAAATCTGTGAAGAGGGGAAATAAAACCTTTTTTCCGATATGTTGGTGACAGAAGGAAAACAATGCAGTCTCAAAAATTTGAAATATGGAAAATAATTATATTGACAGAGATAAGTCTGTGGCTGACCATCTGAAGAGCTTTGTCTGTTCAGTATTTTCAGATAGTGGCTTTCAAACCCATAGCAGGTGTCAGGTCTGGAGTTCCTCTGCAACATGGCAGCATGCATCTGTTATGTTCTGCTTTTGGCTGGCTTCCTTTCCTGGACTTTCCTCTGCTATATGCTGCTCCACCTCCTGCAGAGGTACTGGTAATCAGCCAGCACCTGTATCACTTCCTGGCCTTTATAAGCTGATCCACATTGCAGCCAGTGGATCAGCATTGCATTGTCTTCTCAGACCCAATCTCAAACTCTGAACTCTGAATCTTGAACCCAGAACCCAGGGCCCCTGCCACAGCCTTTGTGATTTGCTTCCCCTGTCTCAGCCTTGTATCATCCTTTGGACTTTGAACTTTCACTGGATCCCTATGCATATATGTTTGCAGACTCCACCTGTGTATATGTACAGCGGCCTGAGTGTGTTTAAATTTTTCTGGGTTTTCCTATATTCCTGCCCAGCAGCCGTAGCAAGTAGTGTTCATCTGTATTCTTGTACCGTTACTTCAGCACGTGTATGTTATTATGTTCACTTGTGTATTTGTACTGCAGCCTGGTTGGTGTGTGCTATGTATATTTGTTTCTGATTATCACTATTAAACACAGTTTGGGCACAACAAAAAATATTACCAGCCAAAACGATGTCCTCTTTAAAAACTTTATTCCAAAATCATCATAAAAAACATGGTGCAGACAATATTCCCCCAGTAAAATACGGGTTTTCGAACCCCGCGGACTCTTACTCATGACAACCATACTGATGCAGTCACAATCATTATATGCCTGCCAGAGAGCAGAGGGTGCGGACCGAGCGAGTAAACTCATTAGCATATCTAATCTGCCACCATACAATTTCCTTAATGCACAGTTACTCAAAGCCCCATGGTTAAACTGACCTTTTCACTCTAATCACATAATAAAATCAAAAACAAAATCACTATCTTAATACTTGCAATTACCTTCCGTCCTGTGTAAGTATGAGGATAGCGAGAAACCCAGGACTGACATGCGGTTTTCCGCACATCCCCCTCTGTCTCGCAGCTCTCAATTACTGGTCATTCTATAAAAGGTGATTTCTATGCTCAGAAATTCGTGACAGCAGGTATGGCCATAGCATCCAGCTGGGAGGGTCCAGCTCCGGAGTTTCTGGAGGCTGATCTCTTAGCCGAGCTGGCACATCTAAAGGTAAGTAAGGCAATGGGTCCAGATGGAATCCACCCCAGAGTTCTAAGGGAACTTAGATTTGTGATTGCAGCCCCTCTGACTGATTTACTTAACCATTCAACTGGTGAGGTTCCAGATGATTGGAGAATGGCCAATGTCGTACCAATCCATAAGAAGGGGAGTAGAGAAGAAGCCAGTAATTTTACGCCAGTTAGTGTAATACATATAGTGGTCAAATTAATGGAAATTATCTTAAAAAAACAGATAATTTCCCATCTAAAAATAACCGACCTGTTGGACCCAAAACATTGCTGCTTTACTAAGGGCCGATCATGTCAGACCAATCTTAATGATTACTTTGACAATGATGGTGGTGCTGTGGATATCGCCTATCTGGATTTTAGCAAAGCCTTTGACACTGTACCACATAAGGAGCTCATAGATAAGTTATTGACGTTAGAAATCAATCCCTGCATAGTTCAGTGGATTTCCAGCTGGCTGAAGGATCGGTATCAGAATGTTGTTACTAATGGTGTGCAATCCCATCCAATTCTGCCCCCCCATCCCCGCACCCAAGCAACCCAGCCCATGTCCTCCCCCTAATGATTTAGCTTCAGTCGTGGAGAACACTGGTTGATTGGCTAGGGAGCAGCAGAGATGCCACTGGCTGGTCATGGGCACGCCAGGCACCTTTAAGATTTTTTTGGCCCCAGTCCGCCATTGAGTGCAGCCATCACTGCTTTACATCAGAAGGGTATAAGAGACAGGGACCTTGCTGCTAGCCTCCAAATAAACCATCAGATCATCAGGAACTTCAAAGCAGAGAGGTTTAATAGCTTTGACGAAAGAAATTGTCTGAATTGCTTAGAATATACCAGAGCCATATTTCAGAATCGTTACAAATAGACACCTCCAGGAGCGGACTGGCCATAGGGAGACCAGGGACAATGCCCAGTAGGCCGCACTGCTTTGGGGCCAGTTGAGCTGCTGCTTTTAACACCCACATTCAATCCCTGCCCCCTTAGTCTCCCTCTCAGACCTCTGTACCCACAAGCCAAGGAACCCCAGCCCCCAATACTATAGCCCTGTTATCATAGTTGGGGGGACCTCAGCAGGGATGTCTCGGGCCAGCCAGGGCTCATTTTTGGCCCCAGTCCATCACTGGACACCTCTCTCCATGTGGAGCATGGATCTGAAGCAGGATTGTTGCAATCATTCGGGGTTTTGAATCCTCAGTGAAAAATTCATTTTATAATAGTGGTGTGTTTCTGTGTCTCAGGGTTCCGGAGGAGATCCCCGCACCTGTGTCTGGCCACCATGCTGCTTTGCCTGATTCTGTCTGCATCTGTGATCGTACTGGCTATGAAATGTAAGTCCTTCATGGAGTCAATGGTGATGAATAGTAGTGCGGCTTTTGAAAGAATAAAAGCCTCCAACTCAAAAAAACCAAGAGGGCATCTGATGGGCAGGGGCTGACAGGCCATAGGGGGACCCAGGACAATGCCCGGTTGGCTGCACCTATTTGGGGCCAGTAAGGCTGCTGCTTTCAACACCCACATTCAATCCCTGCCCCTTAGTCTCCCTCCCATCCCCCTGTACCCAACACCATGGTACCCACAATCCAGGGAACCCCAGTCCCCAATGCTATATCCCTGGCATCATGGTGGGGGGGGGGGGGGGGCTTAGCAAAGATGTCTCGGGTCGGCCAGGGGCTGGTAAAATCCAGGGCTGATTTTTGGCCCCAGTCCGCCACTGCTGATGGGCATGCAGCTGGGGATTCTGTCAGTTTTTTTTCTTTGGCCGTGATGTAGGGCTTGCCAGACTCAGGGATGGGCCGGGTAATGGCTGCATGTGGCTGTGACCAGCATCATCCCGGGGACAATGAGCCCTTAATTTTCTCAATGATCATTGGCCAGTTAAGTGACTCCGTTCCTGGCGCTGGCTCGTAGTAAAGGTGAGGATTATGGGTGTTCTGGGGGTTTATGTGTGGGGGGGGGGGGCTCCAGCATTCTGCCCCCCCAGCTTGTTTTGATTCGCTGTCTGCAGGACCAACACCCTCTTAAAGAAAAAACGGGTGTTGGTCTGGTTTAAGGGTGATTGTGGATGGCTCCTGAGACAGGTCATGTTGGCACACTTTCCTTGTTTTATTTCCACTGTGTACCTTTACATGCTTGGATTATGCTCTGTATATAATTATGTTTAGCACTAGCACTTATATAACACCTAGCTGTAAAGACTGGGGTAAGTGTGTACCCCCATATAACACAACTAGCTATAAAGACTGGAGTGAGTGCGTACCCCCATATACCACACCTAGCTGTAAAGACTAGGGTGATTGTGTGTTCCCCCAGATACCACACATTGCCTTAAAGTGGACCAACACCCAGGATTTTCACTATCCTGGGTGTTGGTCCACTTCAGCGGGGCATCCGAGATCAGGATGCCCCGCTGTGTGAAACCCCCCCCAAAGGCCCCAAAAAACTTTCGGCGACGGACAAGCGACGGAT
Source organism: Gastrophryne carolinensis (assembly GCA_027917425.1). Classification (NCBI taxonomy): domain Eukaryota; kingdom Metazoa; phylum Chordata; class Amphibia; order Anura; family Microhylidae; genus Gastrophryne; species Gastrophryne carolinensis. The sequence continues at coordinate 651,119,330 of CM051234.1, read as the reverse complement.
AAGCTGCCGCCGCCGCCTCCCGCGCGTCCCTCTTACAGGGCGCGTGCCCGCGCCGGCCATTCACAAACGGCCAGCGCGGGCGCACGCACTGCTACAGGGGCGCGCGGGAGGCATCCGTCGCCGATAAGGTAAGGTTTTTTTTGGGCTTTTGGGGGGGTTTCACCCCGCGGGACATCCCGATCTCGGATGCCCCGCGGTGAGGGAGGTGATCGGCCCGGGAATTTTATAGATTCCCGGGCCGATCACCCCTGGGTGTTGGTTCACTTTAAGCACAGGGTGATCGTGTGTTCCCCCAGATACCACACATTGCCTTAAGCACTGGGGTGATTGTGTACCCCCATATACCACACCCAGCTGTAAAGAGTGGGGTGGTTGTGTAACCTTATAGCAGATATATCTGTAAAGACTGGGGTGAGAGTGTCCCTGTAACTGAAAGTGTCTAACAATGCAGAAAGCAGCAAATAAGGGACATGGTCATGGTGCTTCTGCTGCTGCTGGTAATGGAGCTGGTGCTCGTCTGGTGGCTGGTGCTGCAGGGAGAGGACGTCTATCATCCCTGCCTGCTATACCTTCCTCTGGTGCAAACAGTACTGCTGGCAGAGTGATGAGGCCAGAACTAATTGAGGCAGTCATAGATTACATGGCACGCAGTGCTACCAGTTCCAGGGGATATTTTTTCACCCACTTCACTGCAGCCGAGAGTGCAGGGCCCTCCAACTCACCCCCCCCCCCTGTAAAATCTGCAAGGCTGCCCCAGCCAGAAGTCACGGAGTCACTAATCCCCTATGATGACACGCATGCCTGGGATACCATGGGCCATCTGCCCGCCCCTGCCCTAGTTTCAGACCTAGGGCGCATGGATGCCCAAGAGCGGGAGCAGGGCCGGCTCCAGGTTTATGTGGGCCCTTTGGTGGCATGGTCTCAGTGGGCCCCTTTGCGGTGGATAGTCGTGGGACAGGGGTCTATATCTTGTGTAGCGATAACCCTTATCGCCGGAGGGCTTCACCGCCCGAGACGTCCTTTTCCCAATCGTAAGAGGTGCTGCTGGAATTCCAGAGTCGTCCAAGAGGAACCAGGAACAGCCCTTACAAGGGCTAGTGAATTGTAATATAGCGTTTCCCCCAATAAGAGACAGAACTTCAGTATTGAGGGTGAAGGTGAACTGTACTTTATTAGTGCCACTCAAGGCCTTATATACACAAGTCTCCATTGCATGACACACACAACGACCAATAGCAGCAGGGCACACAATCCCTCAACTCTGCCGGTGACGTAATCAATCAATACAATGGCAGTCAGAACAATGAATAACGTAATCAATCAATACAATGGCAGTCAGAACAATGAATAACGTAATCAATCAATACACTGGCAGTCTGTAACATGCTTAAGAAAAGGAAAGTAATGAACCTGTGTAAAGTCCAAAGGGGCAGAGAGTCTGTCACATCTTGTATGGCCAAAACTAAGAAAGGCTGCTTTCCTCCAACGCCCAATTGGAGCTATTTTTTTAGTTTGGCTCCACATGAATGGGGAAGTATTGAGGAAGAGGGAGGCTGAGGGAACATAGATGAATGGGACAGAGCTAAGAGAACAAGGATAGATAGGTCAGGGCTCAGGGGATAGGGATGAATGGGTCAGGGCTCAGGGGATAGGGATGAATGGGTCAGGGCTCAGGGGATAGGGATGAATGGGTCAGGGCTCAGGGGATAGGGATGAATGGGTCAGGGCTCAGGGGATAGGGATGGATGGGTCAGGGCTCAGGGGATAGGGATGAATGGGTCAGGGCTCAGGGGATAGGGATGAATGGGTCAGGGCTCAGGGGATAGGGATGAATGGGTCAGGGCTCAGGGGATAGGGATGAATGGGTCAGGGCTCAGGGGATAGGGATGAATGGGTCAGGGCTCAGGGGATAGGGATGGATGGGGCAGGGCTCAGGGGATAGGGATGAATGGGTCAGGGCTTCTGGGATAGGGATGGATGGGTCAGGGCTCAGGGGATAGGGATGGATGGGTCAGGGATCAGGGGATAGGGATGAATGGGTCAGGGCTCAGGGGATAGGGATGGATGGGTCAGGGCTCAGGGGATAGGGATGAATGGGTCAGGGCTCAGGGGATAGGGATGAATGGGTCAGGGATCAGGGGATAGGGATGGATGGGTCAGGGCTCAGGGGATAGAGATGAATGGGTCAGGGCTCAGGGGATAGGGATGGATGGGTCAGGGCTCAGGGGATAGGGATGAATGGGTCAGGGCTCAGGGGATAGGGATGGATGGGGCAGGGCTCAGGGGATAGGGATGAATGGGTCAGGGCTCAGGGGATAGGGATGAATGGGTCAGGGCTCAGGGGATAGAGATGGATGGGTCAGGGCTCAGGGGATAGAGATGGATGGGTCAGGGCTCAGGGGATAGGGATGGATGGGTCAGGGCTCGGGGGATAGAGATGAATGGGTCAGGGCTCGGGGGATAGAGATGAATGGGTCAGGGCTCAGGGGATAGGGATGAATGGGTCAGGGCTCAGGGGATAGGGATGAATGGGTCAGGGCTCAGGGGATAGAGATGAATGGGTCAGGGCTCAGGGGATAGGGATGAATGGGTCAGGGCTCGGGGGATAGAGATGAATGGGTCAGGGCTCAGGGGATAGGGATGAATGGGTCAGGGCTCAGGGGATAGAGATGGATGGGTCAGGGCTCAGGGGATAGAGATGGATGGGTCAGGGCTCGGGGGATAGAGATGAATGGGTCAGGGCTCAGGGGATAGGGATGGATGGGTCAGGGCTCAGGGGATAGGGATGAATGGGTCAGGGCTCAGGGGATAGGGATGAATAGGTCAGGGCTCAGGGGATAGGGATGAATGGGTCAGGGCTCAGGGGATAGGGATGAATGGGTCAGGGGATAGGGATGAATGGGTCAGGGCTCAGGGGATAGGGATGAATGGGTCAGGGCTCAGGGGATAGGGATGGATGGGTCAGGGGATAGGGATGAATGGGTCAGGGCTCAGGGGATAGGGATGAATGGGTCAGGGCTCAGGGGATAGGGATGAATGGGTCAGGGCTCAGGGGATAGGGATGAATGGGTCAGGGCTCAGGGGATAGGGATGAATGGGTCAGGGCTCAGGGGATAGGGATGAATGGGTCAGGGCTCAGGGGATAGGGATGGATGGGTCAGGGCTCAGGGGATAGGGATGAATGGGTCAGGGCTCAGGGGATAGGGATGAATGGGTCAGGGCTCAGGGGATAGGGATGAATGGGTCAGGGCTCAGGGGATAGGGATGAATGGGTCAGGGCTCAGGGGATAGGGATGAATGGGTCAGGGCTCAGGGGATAGGGATGGATGGGGCAGGGCTCAAGGGATAGGGATGAATGGGTCAGGGCTTCTGGGATAGGGATGGATGGGTCAGGGCTCAGGGGATAGGGATGGATGGGTCAGGGCTCAGGGGATAGGGATGAATGGGTCAGGGCTCAGGGGATAGGGATGGATGGGGCAGGGCTCAGGGGATAGGGATGAATGGGTCAGGGCTCAGGGGATAGAGATGAATGGGTCAGGGCTCAGGGGATAGGGATGAATGGGGCAGGGCTCAGGGGATAGGGATGAATGGGTCAGGGCTCAGGGGATAGGGATGAATGGGTCAGGGCTCAGGGGATAGAGATGGATGGGTCAGGGCTCAGGGGATAGAGATGGATGGGTCAGGGCTCAGGGGATAGGGATGAATGGGTCAGGGCTCAGGGGATAGGGATGAATGGGTCAGGGCTCAGGGGATAGAGATGAATGGGTCAGGGCTCAGGGGATAGGGATGAATGGGTCAGGGCTCAGGGGATAGGGATGAATGGGTCAGGGCTCAGGGGATAGAGATGAATGGGTCAGGGCTCAGGGGATAGGGATGAATGGGTCAGGGCTCGGGGGATAGAGATGAATGGGTCAGGGCTCAGGGGATAGGGATGAATGGGTCAGGGCTCAGGGGATAGAGATGGATGGGTCAGGGCTCAGGGGATAGAGATGGATGGGTCAGGGCTCGGGGGATAGAGATGAATGGGTCAGGGCTCAGGGGATAGGGATGGATGGGTCAGGGCTCAGGGGATAGGGATGAATGGGTCAGGGCTCAGGGGATAGGGATGAATGGGTCAGGGCTCAGGGGATAGGGATGAATAGGTCAGGGCTCAGGGGATAGGGATGAATGGGTCAGGGCTCAGGGGATAGGGATGAATGGGTCAGGGGATAGGGATGAATGGGTCAGGGCTCAGGGGATAGGGATGAATGGGTCAGGGGATAGGGATGAATGGGTCAGGGCTCAGGGGATAGGGATGAATGGGTCAGGGCTCAGGGGATAGGGATGAATGGGTCAGGGCTCAGAGGGATAGGGATGAATGGGTCAGGGCTCAGGGGATAGGGATGGATGGGTCAGGGGATAGGGATGAATGGGTCAGGGCTCAGGGGATAGGGATGAATGGGTCAGGGCTCAGGGGATAGGGATGAATGGGTCAGGGCTCAGGGGATAGGGATGAATGGGTCAGGGCTCAGGAGATAGGGATGAATGGGTCAGGGCTCAGGGGATAGGGAGGAATGGGTCAGGGCTCAGGAGATAGGGAGGAATGGGTCAGGGCTCAGGGGATAGGGATGAATGGGTCAGGGCTCAGGAGATAGGGATGAATGGGTCAGGGCTCAGGGGATAGGGAGGAATGGGTCAGGGCTCAGGAGATAGGGAGGAATGGGTCAGGGCTCAGGGGATAGGGATGAATGGGTCAGGGCTCAGGAGATAGGGATGAATGGGTCAGGGCTCAGGGGATAGGGATGAATGGGTCAGGGCTCAGGAGATAGGGATGAATGGGTCAGGGCTCAGGGGATAGGGATGAATGGGTCAGGGCTCAGGGGATAGGGATGAATGGGTCAGGGCTCAGGAGATAGGGATGAATGGGTCAGGGCTCAGGGGATAGGGAGGAATGGGTCAGGGCTCAGGAGATAGGGATGAATGGGTCAGGGCTCAGGGGATAGGGATGAATGGGTCAGGGCTCAGGGGATAGGGATGAATGGGTCAGGGCTCAGGAGATAGGGATGGATGGGTCAGGGCTCAGGGGATAGGGATGAATGGGTCAGGGCTCAGGAGATAGGGATGGATGGGTCAGGGCTCAGGGGATAGGGATGGATGGGTCAGGGCTCAGGGGATAGGGATGAATGGGTCAGGGCTCAGGAGATAGGGATGAATGGGTCAGGGCTCAGGGGATAGGGAGGAATGGGTCAGGGCTCAGGAGATAGGGAGGAATGGGTCAGGGCTCAGGGGATAGGGATGAATGGGTCAGGGCTCAGGAGATAGGGATGAATGGGTCAGGGCTCAGGGGATAGGGATGAATGGGTCAGGGCTCAGGAGATAGGGATGAATGGGTCAGGGCTCAGGGGATAGGGATGAATGGGTCAGGGCTCAGGGGATAGGGATGAATGGGTCAGGGCTCAGGGGATATAGATGGATGGGTCAGGGCTCAGGAGATAGGGATGAATGGGTCAGGGCTCAGGGGATAGGGATGAATGGGTCAGGGCTCAGGGGATAGGGATGAATGGGTCAGGGCTCAGGGGATAGGGATGAATGGGTCAGGGCTCAGGGGATAGGGATGAATAGGTCAGGGCTCAGGGGATAGGGATGAATGGGTCAGGGCTCAGGGGATAGGGATGAATGGGTCAGGGCTCAAGGGATAGGGATGAATGGGTCAGGGCTCAGGGGATAGGGATGAATGGGTCAGGGCTCAGGGGATAGGGATGAATGGGTCAGGGCTCATGGGATAGAGATGAATGGGTCAGGGCTCAGGGGATAGGGATGGATGGGTCAGGGCTCAGGGGATAGGGATGAATGGGTCAGGGCTCAGGGGATAGGGATGAATGGGTAAGGGCTCAAGGGATAGGGATGAATGGGTCAGGGCTCAGGGGATAGGGATGAATGGGTCAGGGCTCAGGGGATAGGGATGAATGGGTCAGGGCTAAGGGGATAGGGATGAATGGGTAAGGGCTCAAGGGATAGGGATGAATGGGTCAGGGCTCAGGGGATAGGGATGAATGGGTCAGGGCTCAGGGGATAGGGATGAATGGGTCAGGGCTAAGGGGATAGGGTTGGATGGGTCAGGGCTCAGGGGATAGGGATGAATGGGTCAGGGCTCAGGGGATAGGGATGAATGGGTCAGGGCTCAGGGGATAGGGATGAATGGGTCAGGGCTCAGGGGATAGGGATGAATGGGTCAGGGCTCAAGGGATAGGGATGAATGGGTCAGGGCTCAGGGGATAGAGATGAATGGGTCAAGGCTCATGGGATAGGGATGAATGGGTCAGGGCTAAGGGGATAGAGATGGATGGGTCAGGGCTCAGGGGATAGGGATGAATGGGTCAGGGCTCAGGGGATAGGGATGAATGGGTCAGGGCTCAGGGGATAGGGATGAATGGGTCAGGGCTCAGGGGATAGAGATGAATGGGTCAGGGCTCAGGGGATAGGGATGGATGGGTCAGGGCTCAGGGGATAGGGATGGATGAGTCAGGGCTCAGGGGATAGAGATGAATGGGTTAGGGCTCAGGGGATAGAGATGAATGGGTCAGGGCTCAGGGGATAGGGATGGATGGGTCAGGGCTCAGGGGATAGAGATGAATGGGTCAGGGCTCAGGGGATAGGGATGGATGGGTCAGGGCTCAGGGGATAGGGATGGATGGGTCAGGGCTCAGGGGATAGAGATGAATGGGTCAGGGCTCAGGGGATAGGGATGAATGGGTCAGGGCTCAGGGGATAGGGATGGATGGGTCAGGGCTCAGGGGATAGAGATGAATGGGTCAGGGCTCAGGGGATAGGGATGAATGGGTCAGGGCTCAGGGGATAGGGATGGATGGGTCAGGGCTCAGGGGATAGGGATGGATGGGTCAGGGCTCAGGGGATAGAGATGGATGGGTCAGGGCTCAGGGGATAGGGATGAATGGGTCAGGGCTCAGGGGATATGGATGGATGGGTCAGGGCTCAGGGGATAGGGATGAATGGGTCAGGGCTCAGGGGATAGGGATGGATGGGTCAGGGGATAGGGATGAATGGGTCAGGGCTCAGGGGATAGGGATGAATGGGTCAGGGCTCAGGGGATAGGGATGAATGGGTCAGGGCTCAGGAGATAGGGATGAATGGGTCAGGGCTCAGGGGACAGGGATGGATGGGTCAGGACTCAGGGGATAGGGATGAATGGGTGAGGGCTCAGGGGATAGGGATGGATGGGTCAGGGCTCAGGGGATAGGGATGGATGGGTCAGGGCTCAGGGAATAGGGATGGATGGGTCAGGGCTCAGGGAATAGGGATGGATGGGGCAGGGCTCAGGGGATAGGGATGGATGGGTCAGGGCTCAGGGGATAGGGATGGATGGGTCAGGGCTCAGGGGATAGGGATGGATGGGTCAGGGCTCAGGGGATAGAGATGAATGGGTCAGGGCTCAGGGGATAGGGATGAATGGGTCAGGGCTCAGGGGATAGGGATGAATGGGGAAGGCCTCAGGGGATAGGGATGGATGGGTCAGGGCTCAGGGGATAGGGATGGATGGGTCAGGGCTCAGGGAATAGGGATGGATGGGTCAGGGCTCAGGGAATAGGGATGGATGGGGCAGGGCTCAGGGGATAGGGATGGATGGGTCAGGGCTCAGGGGATAGGGATGGATGGGTCAGGGCTCAGGGAATAGGGATGGATGGGGCAGGGCTCAGGGGATAGGGATGGATGGGTCAGGGCTCAGGGGATAGGGATGGATGGGTCAGGGCTCAGGGGATAGAGATGAATGGGTCAGGGCACAGGGGATAGGGATGGATGGGTCAGGGCTCAGGGAATAGGGATGGATGGGGCAGGGCTCAGGGGATAGGGATGGATGGGTCAGGACTCAGGGGATAGGGATGGATGGGTCAGGGCTCAGGAGATAGGGATGAATGGGTCAGGGCTCAGGGGATAGGGATGAATGGGTCAGGGCTCAGGGGATAGGGATGGATGGGTCAGGGGATAGGGATGAATGGGTCAGGGCTCAGGGGATAGGGATGGATGGGTCAGGGGATAGGGATGAATGGGTCAGGGCTCAGGGGATAGGGATGGATGGGTCAGGGCTCAGGGGATAGGGATGAATGGGTCAGGGCTCAGGGGATAGGGATGGATGGGTCAGGGCTCAGGGGATAGGGATGGATGGGTCAGGGCTCAGGGGATAGGGATGAATGGGTCAGGGCTCAGGGGATAGGGATGGATGGGTCAGGGCTCAGGGGATAGGGAGGAATGGGTCAGGACTCAGGGGATAGGGATGGATGGGTCAGGGCTCAGGGGATAGGGAGGAATGGGTCAGGACTCAGGGGATAGGGATGGATGGGTCAGGGCTCAGGGAATAGGGATGAATGGGTCAGGGCTCAGGGGATAGGGATGAATGGGTCAGAGCTCAGGGGATAGGGATGAATGGGGCAGGGCTCAGGGGATAGGGATGAATGGGGCAGGGCTCAGGGGATAGGGATGAATGGGGCAGGGCTCAGGGGATAGAGATGGATGGGTCAGGGCTCAGGGAATAGGGATGAATGGGTCAGGGCTCAGGGGATAGGGATGAATGGGTCAGGGCTCAGGGGATAGGGATGAATGGGTCAGGGCTCAGGGGATAGAGATGAATGCGTCAGGGCTCAGGGGATAGGGATGAATGGGTCAGGGCTCAGGGGATAGGGATGAATGGGGCAGGGCTCAGGGGATAGGGATGAATGGGTCAGGGCTCAGGGGATAGGGATGAATGGGTCAGGGCTCAGGGGATAGGGATGAATGGGGCAGGGCTCAGGGGATAGGGATGGATGGGTCAGGGCTCAGGGGATAGAGATGGATGGGTCAGGGGTCAGGGGATAGGGATGGATGGGTCAGGGCTCAGGGGATAGAGATGAATGCGTCAGGGCTCAGGGGATAGGGATGAATGGGTCAGGGCTCAGGGGATAGGGGTGAATGGGTCAGGGCTCAGGGGATAGGGATGAATGGGGCAGGGCTCAGGGGATAGAGATGGATGGGTCAGGGCTCAGGGAATAGGGATGAATGGGTCAGGGCTCAGGGGATAGGGATGAATGGGTCAGAGCTCAGGAGATAGGGATGGATGGGTCAGGGCTCAGGGGATAGGGATGAATGGGTCAGGGCTCAGGGGATAGGGATGAATGGGTCAGGGCTCAGGGGATAGGGATGAATGGGTCAGGGCTCAGGAGATAGGGATGGATGGGTCAGGGCTCAGGGGATAGGGATGAATGGGTCAGGGCTCAGGGGATAGGGATGGATGGGTCAGGGCTCAGGGGATAGGGATGAATGGGTCAGAGCTCAGGAGATAGGGATGGATGGGTCAGGGCTCAGGGGATAGGGATGAATGGGTCAGGGCTCAGGGGATAGGGATGAATGGGTCAGGGCTCAGGGGATAGGGATGAATGGGTCAGGGCTCAGGGGATAGGGATGAATGGGTCAGGGCTCAGGGGATAGGGATGAATGGGTCAGGGCTCAGGGGATAGGGATGAATGGGTCAGGGCTCAGGGGATAGGGATGAATGGGTCAGGGCTCAGGGGATAGGAATGAATGGGTCAGGGCTCAGGGGATAGGGATGAATGGGTCAGGGCTCAGGGGATAGGGATGAATGGGTCAGGGCTCAGGGGATAGGGATGAATGGGTCAGGGCTCAGGGGATAGAGATGGATGGGTCAGGGCTCAGGGGATAGGGATGAATGGGTCAGGGCTCAGGGGATAGGGATGAATGGGTCAGGGCTCAGGGGATAGGGATGAATGGGTCAGGGCTCAGGGGATAGGGATGAATGGGTCAGGGCTCAGGGGATAGGAATGAATGGGTCAGGGCTCAGGGGATAGGGATGAATGGGTCAGGGCTCAGGGGATAGGGATGAATGGGTCAGGGCTCAGGGGATAGGGATGAATGGGGCAGGGCTCAGGGGATAGAGATGGATGGGTCAGGGGTCAGGGGATAGGGATGGATGGGTCAGGGCTCAGGGGATAGGGATGGATGGGTCAGGGCTCAGGGGATAGGGATGAATGGGGCAGGGCTCAGGGGATAGGGATGAATGGGTCAGGGCTCAGGGGATAGGGATGAATGGGTCAGGGCTCAGGGGATAGAGATGGATGGGTCAGGGGTCAGGGGATAGGGATGGATGGGTCAGGGGTCAGGGGATAGGGATGGATGGGTCAGGGCTCAGGGGATAGGGATGGATGGGTCAGGGCTCAGGGGATAGGGATGAATGGGGCAGGGCTCAGGGGATAGAGATGGATGGGTCAGGGGTCAGGGGATAGGGATGGATGGGTCAGGGCTCAGGGGATAGGGATGGATGGGTCAGGGCTCAGGGGATAGGGATGAATGGGGCAGGGCTCAGGGGATAGGGATGAATGGGTCAGGGCTCAGGGGATAGGGATGGATGGGTCAGGGGATATGGATGGATGGGTCAGGACTCAGGGGATAGGGATGGATAGGTCAGGGCTCAGGGGATAGGGATGGATGGGTGAGGACTCAGGGGATAGGGATGGATGGGTCAGGGCTCAGGGGATAGAGATGGATGGATGGGTCAGGGGATATGGATGGATGGGTCAGGACTCAGGGGATAGGGATGGATGGGTGAGGACTCAGGGGATAGGGATGGATGGGTCAGGACTCAGGGGATAGGGATGGATGGGTCAGGGCTCAGGGGATAGGGATGGATGGGTCAGGGCTCAGGGGATAGAGATGGATGGGTCAGGGCTCAGGGGATAGGGATGAATGGGTCAGGGCTCAGGGGATAGGGATGGATGGGTCAGGGCTCAGGGGATAGGGATGGATGGGTCAGGGCTCAGGGGATAGAGATGGATGGGTCAGGGCTCAGGGGATAGGGATGAATGGGTCAGCGCTCAGGGGATAGGGATGAATGGGTCAGGGCTCAGGGGATAGGGATGGATGGGTCAGGGCTCAGGGGATAGGGATGAATGGGTCAGGGCTCAGGGGATAGGGATGAATGGGTCAGGGGATAGGGATGAATGGGTCAGGGCTCAGGGGATAGGGATGAATGGGTCAGGGCTCAGGGGATAGGGATGAATGGGTCAGGGCTCAGGGGATAGGGATGGATGGGTCAGGGGATAGGGATGAATGGGTCAGGTCTCAGGGGATAGGGATGAATGGGTCAGGTCTCAGGGGATAGGGATGGATGGGTCAGGGCTCAGGGGATAGGGATGAATGGGTCAGGGCTCAGGAGATAGGGAGGAATGGGTCAGGGCTCAGGAGATAGGGAGGAATGGGTCAGGGCTCAGGGGATAGGGATGAATGGGTCAGGGCTCAGGGGATAGGGATGAATGGGTCAGGGCTCAGGGGATAGGGATGAATGGGTCAGGGCTCAGGGGATAGGGATGGATGGGTCAGGGCTCAGGGGATAGGGATGAATGGGTCAGGGCTCAGGGGATAGGGATGGATGGGTCAGGACTCAGGGGATAGGGATGGATGGGTCAGGACTCAGGGGATAGGGATGAATGGGGCAGGGCTCAGGGGATAGGGATGAATGGGTCAGGGCTCAGGGGATAGAGATGAATGGGTCAGGGCTCAGGGGATAGAGATGAATGGGTCAGGGCTCAGGGGATAGGGATGAATGGGTCAGGGCTCAGGGGATAGGGATGAATGGGTCAGGACTCAGGGGATAGGGATGGATGGGTCAGGGCTCAGGGGATAGGGATGAATGGGTCAGGACTCAGGGGATAGGGATGGATGGGTCAGGGCTCAGGGGATAGGGATGAATGGGTCAGGGCTCAGGGGATAGAGATGAATGGGTCAGGGCTCAGGGGATAGGGATGAATGGGTCAGGGCTCAGGGGATAGGGATGAATGGGTCAGGGCTCAGGAGATAGGGATGAATGGGTCAGGGCTCAGGGGATAGGGATGAATGGGTCAGGGCTCAGGGGATAGGGATGGATGGGTCAGGGCTCAGGGAATAGGGATGAATGGGTCAGGGCTCAGGGGATAGGGATGGATGGGGCAGGGCTCAGGGGATAGGGATGAATGGGTCAGGGCTTCTGGGATAGGGATGGATGGGTCAGGGCTCAGGGGATAGGGATGAATGGGTCAGGGCTCAGGGGATAGGGATGGATGGGGCAGGGCTCAGGGGATAGGGATGAATGGGTCAGGGCTTCTGGGATAGGGATGGATGGGTCAGGGCTCAGGGGATAGAGATGAATGGGTCAGGGCTTCTGGGATAGGGATGGATGGGTCAGGGCTCAGGGGATAGGGATGGATGGGTCAGGGCTCAGGGGATAGGGATGGATGGGTCAGGGCTCAGGGGATAGGGATGAATGGGTCAGGGCTCAGGGGATAGGGATGGATGGGTCAGGGCTCAGGAGATAGGGATGAATGGGTCAGGGCTCAGGAGATAGGGATGAATGGGTCAGGGCTCAGGGGATAGGGATGGATGGGTCAGGGCTCAGGAGATAGGGATGAATGGGTCAGGGCTCAGGAGATAGGGATGAATGGGTCAGGGCTCAGGAGATAGGGATGAATGGGTCAGGGCTCAGGAGATAGGGATGAATGGGTCAGGGCTCAGGGGATAGGGATGAATGGGTCAGGGCTCAGGAGATAGGGATGAATGGGTCAGGGCTCAGGAGATAGGGATGAATGGGTCAGGGCTCAGGAGATAGGGATGAATGGGTCAGGGCTCAGGAGATAGGGATGAATGGGTCAGGGCTCAGGAGATAGGGATGAATGGGTCAGGGCTCAGGAGATAGGGATGAATGGGTCAGGGCTCAGGGGATAGGGATGAATGGGTCAGGGCTCAGGGGATAGGGATGGATGGGGCAGGGCTCAGGGGATAGGGATGAATGGGTCAGGGCTTCTGGGATAGGGATGGATGGGTCAGGGCTCAGGGGATAGAGATGAATGGGTCAGGGCTTCTGGGATAGGGATGGATGGGTCAGGGCTCAGGGGATAGGGATGGATGGGTCAGGGCTCAGGGGATAGGGATGGATGGGTCAGGGCTCAGGGGATAGGGATGAATGGGTCAGGGCTCAGGGGATAGGGATGGATGGGTCAGGGCTCAGGAGATAGGGATGAATGGGTCAGGGCTCAGGAGATAGGGATGAATGGGTCAGGGCTCAGGGGATAGGGATGGATGGGTCAGGGCTCAGGGGATAGGGATGAATGGGTCAGGGCTCAGGGGATAGAGATGAATAGGTCAGGGCTCAGGGGATAGAGATGAATGGGTCAGGGCTCAGGGGATAGGGATGGATGGGTCAGGGCTCAGGGGATAGGGATGAATGGGTCAGGGCTCAGGGGATAGGGATGGATGGGTCAGGGCTCAGGGGATAGGGATGAATGGGTCAGGGCTCAGGGGATAGGGATGGATGGGTCAGGGCTCAGGAGATAGGGATGAATGGGTCAGGGCTCAGGAGATAGGGATGAATGGGTCAGGGCTCAGGGGATAGGGATGGATGGGTCAGGGCTCAGGGGATAGGGATGAATGGGTCAGGGCTCAGGAGATAGGGATGAATGGGTCAGGGCTCAGGGGATAGGGATGGATGGGTCAGGGCTCAGGGGATATAGATGAATAGGTCAGGGCTCAGGGGATAGGGATGAATAGGTCAGGGCTCAGGGGATAGAGATGGATGGGTCAGGGCTCAGGGGATAGAGATGGATGGGTCAGGGCTCAGGGGATAGAGATGGATGGGTCAGGGCTCAGGGGATAGGGATGGATGGGTCAGGGCTCAGGGGATAGGGATGAATGGGTCAGGGCTCAGGAGATAGGGATGAATGGGTCAGGGCTCAGGGGATAGGGATGGATGGGTCAGGGCTCAGGGGATATAGATGAATAGGTCAGGGCTCAGGGGATAGGGATGAATAGGTCAGGGCTCAGGGGATAGAGATGGATGGGTCAGGGCTCAGGGGATAGAGATGGATGGGTCAGGGCTCAGGGGATAGAGATGGATGGGGCAGAGATGACATACAACCAATGGGTCAGAGCAGAGGAGACAGGGATGGATGGAGCAGAGAGACAGAGAAAGGAAGTGTGTCCAGTTCTTTAACCACATTGTGCCAGCTGTCAGTGGGCCCCCCTGATGGGTGGGGCCCTCGGCAGATGACCAGGCTTTCCGGGTGCTGACGCCAGCCCTAAGCGGGAGAATGAGGATGTTGCCAGCTTACCCTGGATAATGATGAGACCCAAGTTCTGCAATGTTGAGGCTGAGAGGGAGGCTAGCAGGGAGGAGTGGGTGGAAGAGGATGCCAGGGAGGAAGAGGTGGTGGTCACACAGCCCCAGGCACCCAGCCAAAGAGAAAGGGTGCAAACCCTCGGCGGTCAGCCTGTTGCTGCCACTGCCCCCTACACCCAGGGACTGTGAGCGCAAAAGCAGGCTCACAGGAACTCACCAGCGCGGCATCTTTTCACGCAGTCCACAATTGACAAGACAGAGGCCATTTACACGCTGTGCCAACAAGTGAGAGAAAGCTGCTAATCATCTCTGCACCTCGTGCATGACCAGGCATCTGCAAGGAAAACATGAGCTGCAGTGGCAGAACCAGGGCCGGCTCCAGGTTTATGTGGGCCCTTGGGTGGCATGGTCTCAGTGGGCCCCTTTGTGGTGAAGAGCCATGTCACTACTGTCGTTCATTACTTCCCTGGATCTGGCGAATGCGCTGTGTCGCCAGATTGAGTTAACGGCCAAACCAGATGGGTTCACAAACAGGGGCATCCCAAATTAAGATGCCCCTGTAAAGTGGACCAAAACCCAGGGGTGGAATTGCTCGCATAGTGGGTATGGCAGCGATCCCAGGGGGTATCACACAGGAGGGTATCACAGATTGGGATGCTCCAGGGATAGGAAATCAGGTGGGGTGGGCAACTTAAAAGCAGAACAAAACTCAGCACTTTCTCCCCTGGAATCTAAATCGAGATGCCCCGATGTGTGGAACCCCGACATTCGAGGAGATGTGGGCACCAGCTGTGGCGGTGCCCACCCAGTCTACCGCCGGTCAAGGGCCCTCACACACCCCAAAGGCTGGCCCTATCAGCGGGCCCCCCCGAGGGTGGGGGCCACCGGCAGCTGCCCCTCCTTGCCGGGTGCTGACGCCGGCCCTGAGCAGAACTACCAGAAAAACCTGCAACCACCTGAGTCGACCTCTGTCTCAGCCTCCAGCTCCTCCTCCCCAACAAGGCCACCTGTCTCTCACCAAAGGAAGAATGTGGGAACCTCATCACCTCCAGCCAGTCCACATCATCCCAGGGAAGCATTCAGCTCTCCATCCTGCAAACTTTGGAGAGAAAGCGGAAGTTGGGACCATCTCACCCACGAGCCCTGGCTTAAAAGGATTAAGTGTGGTGGAGGCCTCTGGGCATAAAATGTGGTGGAGGCCCCAGATACAGTATTTTTTTTTCCTTTGATATCATATCCCCCCAAGTAACTGATTGGTGGTTGTCTGGCACCCGCCCATTTACTGGAACGTAAGATCGAGTCCCTTGTGCGGGTGCTGCTGCTTTGCCATTCTGGGTGGGGGGTAGTGTAGTCGCCCGGCTGGTTCCCTGCATTGAGCTGCCAGCGGCTGTGCTTGGTGGCTTATGTGCAGTGACAGCTCTGCACCCATCACTGTAGCGTTGCTGGTGGCGGCTTTGCTGCTCTAGACTCTCCATCCTGCCCTGTGGTGGCTTTGGCTGCCCAGGTGCGAGGAACCTCCACTGCCTCCGATAGCTTTGTTGCTGGCACCGCAGCCCTTCAGACCAAAGACTGAAAAGCCTCCTGGACCAGACAATCACCCAAAGGTTGGCGGGGGCCCCCTTTGCAGGGCAAGTGGTGGAGGGCCGCCCCTTGCGCCCCTCTCATAATCCAGCCCTGCTTAAAGCCCTGGCTTTAACATGCAAGATGGCAGCACATGGAGCCTCATGCTGGCTGCAGACAGGAAGTCGCTTCTGACCATGTTGCTCTGCATTGTGGGATTGCTGAACTTTCCCTGACCCCAGCTCTGCTCTGTCTGTGCAAAGCTCAGCTAAAACCTGCCCCCTGAACTTTTCACCCCTCTCCTCAGTATGTGATGCTTCTGAGGCAAGATGGTGGCGCCCCTTTCCTAGAGTCCTGAACAGAGTTGCAGCCCAGCGTGGGAAAGAATAATAACTAAGCGAATTCAAACTTCAAATATATTAATATTAGATGCAACAGAAACGTTTTTTAAGAGTTTGGGCTTTTCATCAAATGATGCTGAAGGTCCGGTTTAAGTTATTTACTATGCAATCCTCATTGTATCCCCAAACTAATAAGAGAAATGAAGGGGCTGAGTATTGGGGAAAGATTACGAGAATTAAATCTGTTTAGTCTTGAGAGGAGACGACTGAGGGGGACATAAGTAACTTGTATAAATATATAAATATAAATACAAAAAATATGAGGAAACACTATTTCAGGTAAAATCCTCTCTAAAGACAGAAAGGCGCGCTCCCTTCAACTTGAAAAAAAAAGGAAATTCAGTCTCCGGAGGCGACAATCATTCTTTACCATGAGAACTATAAATCTATGGACTAGCCTCCCACCGAAGCTTGTTACAGCATCAACCGCTGACACAGCTTCATAAAAGGATTAGATGCTTATTTAGAAGAAAATAACATTAACAGTTACTATTAGCTGTTATCAGTAAAAAACAAAAAATAAAATAACTTCCCCGACTCCAACACACTTGGTTGAACTTGATGGACATATGTTTTTTTCAACCGTATTAACTATGTAACTATATAACTATGTAACTACATAACTATGTAACTATGTAACTATATAACTATGTAACTACATAACTATGTGTAGCGATAACCCTTATCGCCGGAGGGCTTCACCGCCCGAGACGTCCTTTTCCCAATCGTAAGAGGTGCTGCTGGAATTCCAGAGTCGTCCGTGAGGAACCAGGAACAGCCCTTACAAGGGCTAGTGAATTGTAATATAGCGTTTCCCCCAATAAGAGACAGAACTCAGTATTGAGGGTGAAGATGAACTGTGTCTTTATTAGTGCCACTCTAGGCCTTATATACACAAGTCTCCATTGCATGACACACACACCGACCAATAGCAGCAGGGCACACAATCCCTCAACTCTGCCGGTGACGCAATCAGCAATACAATAGACGTCTGTAATACACTCAATCCGAACAATGCCATTGTCCGTGACGTAATCAATCAATACAATGGCAGTCAGAACAATGAATAACTTAATCAATCAATACACTGGCAGTCTGTAACATGCTTAAGAAAAGGAAAGTAATGAACCTGTGTAAAGTCCAAAGGGGCAGAGAGTCTGTCACAATGCCCCCTTTTTGTGGAACACCCGGCAGACCCGAACTGACCCTGTTCGGGTTAACGCGGGGCTGTCCGGACACTTGTTAGGGGCAGAGTTCTGTTTGCCGGGATAATCCATCTGCATTACCGTTTTGTCTACCGGGCCTGTATACACACACACACATACAGTTGTACTCACAGGGTGCTGGTCTTGTCTTTTCCCCCCAATAAGAGACAGAACTCAGTATTGAGGGTGAAGATGATACACACACACACATACATACAGTTGTACTCACAGGGTTCTGGTCTTGTACACACATACAGTTGTACTCACAGGGTGCTGGTCTTGTACACACACATGTACTCACAGGGTGCTGGTCTTGTACACACACTCTCTTAGCTCTGGTTGAAGGGCATTGAGAAAATGTTCTAGTAAAAACAACTGCAGTACATCCTCCGCGGTCGTGGCTTTGCATCCAGTGACCCAGTGTGATGTTGTACGATGGAGGCGACATGCCCACTCCGTGTAAGAATCCCCTCCCTTCTTTTGGGATTCCCGAAATTGTCGTCTGTAGGCTTCCGGGGTGACAGCGTACCGGGCTAACAAAGCCTCCTTTACCAGATGGTAGTGTGGTAAGTCCGCATCAGGGATGGCCCGGAAAGCATCGGAAGCTTTCCCAGATAGTTTCCCTGATAATATGGTGACCCATTCCTGCGTGGGTACCCGGTGTAAAGCGCACTGCCGTTCAAAATCGGCCAAAAATCCGTCAATCTCGTCGTCACTTTCCTGGAAGGACTTAAATGCTGCAAATGGAATCTTTCTCCCCCCAGTGTAACTGAGGCTGAGAGGCTGCTGGGTTGAAAGTCGCCGATCTTCCCTTCGCTTACTGGCCTCTGCCTCCGCTGCAGCAAAGACTCGGTCGATCAGTTCCTGTGATGGATTCGGGCCATAGACCGACAATCTGTTCCGAACCGCTTGAACGAGAGCAGCGTCTTCATCGCTCTCTATATTGGTTTCGGTCCTCACTGCTGCACGATCCATTTCGATCAGCTCGGCTATCAGTTCCTGACGTGGGCGGTTGCTAGCTGACCTTCCCCGGCTCTCGAGTAGATCCTTCAGGGTCAGCCTTTTCAACTTGTCCTACTGACTCTCCATCAGGGTAGCACTCTCTCTGGGTACAAAGGACCATCCGACCACTTGCCACCAATTGTAGCGATAACCCTTATCGCCGGAGGGCTTCCCCGCCGGAGACGTCCTTTTCCCAATCGTAAGAGGTGCTGCAGGAATCCCAGAGTCGTCCGTGAGGAAACAGGAACAGCTCTTACAAGGGCTAGTGAATTGTAATATAGCGTTTCCCCCAATAAGAGACAGAACTCAGTATTGAGGGTGAAGATTGTGACAGAGGCTCTGTCTTTTGGATGTCATCACTATTCGATTGCCCACCGGGTCATTCACTGGCCTTTTCTTAATTAGGTTCCAGACAATGTCATTGTATTTTGATACTGTTACAGGCAATGTCATTGTAGTTTGGATTGTATTATAAACTGTCATTGTGTTAATTGATTACGTCACAGATAATGGCATTGTTCGGATTGAGTGTATTACAGACGTCTCTATTGTATTGCTGATTGCGTCACTGGCAGAGTTGAGGGATTGTGTGCCCTGCTGCTATTGGTCGGTGTGTGTGTCATGCAATAGGAGACTTGTGTATATAAGGCCTAGAGTGGCACTAATAAAGACACTTCACCTTCACCCTCAATACTGAAGTTCTGTCTCTTATTGGGGGAAACGCTATATTACAATTCACTAGCCCTTGTTAGGGCTGTTCCTGGTTCCTCACGGACGACTCTGGGACTCCTGCAGCACCTCTTACGATTGGGAAAAGGACGTCTCGGGCGGTGAAGCCCTCCGGCGATAAGGGTTATCGCTACAATTGGTGGCAAGCGGTGGGATGGTCCTTTCTACCCAGAGAGAGTGCTACCCTGATGGAGAGTCAGTAGGACAAGTTGAAAAGGCTGACCCTGAAGGATCTACTCGAGAGCCGGGGAAGGTCAGCTAGCAACCGCCCACGTCAGGAACTGATAGCCGAGCTGATCGAAATGGATCGTGCAGCAGTGAGGACCGAAACCAATATAGAGATCGAGGAAGACGCTGCTCTTGTTCAAGCGGTTCGGAACAGATTGTCGGTCTATGGCCCGAATCCATCACAGGAACTGATCGACCGAGTCTTCGCCGCAGCGGAGGCAGAGGCCAGTAAGCGAAGGGAAGATCGGCGACTTTCAACCCAGCAGCCTCTCAGCCTCAGTTACACTGGGGGGAGAAAGATTCCATTTGCAGCATTTAAGTCCTTCCAGGAAAGTGACGACGAGATTGACGGATTTTTGGCCGATTTTGAACGGCAGTGCGCTTTACACCGGGTACCCACGGAGGAATGGGTCACCATATTATCAGGGAAACTATCTGGGAAAGCTTCCGATGCTTTCCGGGCCATCCCTGATGTGGACTTACCACACTACCATCTGGTAAAGGAGGCTTTGTTAGCCCGGTACGCTGTCACCCCGGAGGCCTACAGGCGACGATTTCGGGAATCCCAAAAGAAGGGAGGGGATTCTTACACGGAGTGGGCATGTCGCCTCCATCGTACAGCATCACACTGGGTTACTGGATGCAAAGCCACGACCGCTGAGGATGTACTACAGTTGTTTTTACTAGAACATTTTCTCAATGCCCTGCAACCAGAGCTAAGAGAGTGGGTACGTGACCGGAGGCCTCTAACGCTACCTGAGGCTGCTCGTCTAGCCGACGAGTACACCGATGCTCGCCAGACAGAACAGTCCGCTCCAAAACCACCACCTCCCATCAAATTTCAAGCACCTGTGGCTTCAGCGCCAACTCGTGACTCTGGGCCACATAGGCCAGCGCAGCAACCGAACCTCTCCACAGTTCAGTGCCATCGTTGCAAACAATGGGGACATTATCGCAGTGATTGCGCCCTAGAGCCTCCCCGAAACACGTGGGGGCAAAAGCAACCTTCCACCTCCCGTACTCCTGTGGCACACTGTTTGGAAGCTGAGAGCAGTTCGGAAGAGTATCTGGGGGTACTGTACGAAGCTGATCCCGTACAAGCGGCCATCCAAGACAACCGACAGCACCATTGCCAGGAGGTACGAGTCAATGGGCGCACCGCGCAAGGATTACGCGACACCGGAGCCACACTTACCTTGCTCCAACCTCATTTGGTCAAGAACAAAGACCGCACTGGACACACCGTTGCAGTAAGGGTGGCGGGAGGAGCTGTGTTTCGACTCCCCACCGCCCGAGTACATCTTGACTGGGGCGCTGGATCCGGCAGGGTACAGGTGGGACTTATGGACAACTTACCAGCAGAAGTACTATTGGGAAATGATCTAGGACCAATGACTTCTGCCTACGCTACCTCTGGACCAGCCAGCGTCAACCCTGTTACAACCCAGGCTCCAGCCCGAGCTGCCGACTCCAGCCCACTGGCCGGGGAGACCCAGGGGTTTCGTCTGCATCACGTCATGTCTGTTACAAGAAGCCAAGAAGAGGATCAGCCATCAGGTTACGTCCTTCCAGAAGGGAAACGTATGCCAAACACTATTTTTGTTGGGGGCATTGGCCGTCGGATTAATCAGCCTGAAATTAAGGATGTTTTTTCAAAGTATGGCGCTGTAAAAAATGTCAAAATTATTAGGGATGCCTCTGGCGTTTCTAAGGGTTATGGTTTTGTCTACTTTTACGATGATGTAGATGTGCAGAAAATTGTGGATTCTCCGATCAGCTTCCATGGAAAGAGATTGAAACTTGGGCCAGCTATAAGAAAGCAAAGCACCTGTGCACACATCCAACCAAGGACTTTGGTGCTGAGCTCACCAACGCCACAATATCCCAGTGTTTGGACCCCACCCATGACCGATTCCTATGTACAGCCCACGTCAATGTTTAGTCCGGTTACTCACTATGTGCAGACTTGTCCTTACACAGAACTCTGCCCATAACAAGAGTCCGGACAGCCCCACGTTAACCCGAACAGGGTCAATCCGGGTCTGCCGGGTGTTCCACAAAAAGGGGGCATTGTGACAGAGGCTCTGTCTTTTGGATGTCATCACTATTCGATTGCCCACCGGGTCATTCACTGGCCTTTTCTTAATTAGGTTCCAGACAATGTCATTGTATTTTGATACTGTTACAGGCAATGTCATTGTAGTTTGGATTGTATTATAAACTGCCATTGTGTTAATTGATTACGTCACAGATAATGGCATTGTTCGGATTGAGTGTATTACAGACGTCTCTATTGTATTGCTGATTGCGTCACCGGCAGAGTTGAGGGATTGTGTGCCCTGCTGCTATTGGTCAGTGTGTGTGCCATGCAATAGGAGACTTGTGTATATAAGGCCTAGAGTGGCACTAATAAAGACACTTCACCTTCACCCTCAATACTGAAGTTCTGTCTCTTATTGGGGGAAACGCTATATTACAATTCACTAGCCCTTGTAGGGGCTGTTCCTGGTTCCTCACGGACGACTCTGGGACTCCTGCAGCACCTCTTACGATTGGGAAAAGGATGTCTCGGGCGGTGAAGCCCTCCGGCGATAAGGGTTATCGCTACAAAGATGAACTGTGTCTTTATTAGTGCCACTCTAGGCCTTATATACACAAGTCTCCATTGCATGACACACACACCGACCAATAGCAGCAGGGCACACAATCCCTCAACTCTGCCGGTGACGCAATCAGCAATACAATAGACGTCTGTAATACACTCAATCCGAACAATGCCATTGTCTGTGACGTAATCAATCAATACAATGACAGTCTGTAACATGCTTAAGAAAAGGAAAGTAATGAACCTGTGTAAAGTCCAAAGGGGCAGAGAGTCTGTCTATGTCTATGTAACTATGTAACTACATAACTATGTAACTATGTAACAATATAACTATATAACTATGTAACTATGTAAGTATGTAACTATATAACTACATAACTATGTAACTTTATAACTATATAACTATGTAACTACATAACTATGTAACTATATAACTATGTAACTATGTAACTATATAACTATATAACTATGTAACTATGTAACTATATAACTATGTAACTACATAACTATGTAACTATGTAACTATATAACTATGTAACTATGTAACTATATAACTATGTAACTACATAACTATGTAACTATGTAACTATATAACTATGTAACTACATAACTATGTAACTATATAACTATGTAACTATGTAACTATATAACTATGTAATTATGTAAGTATGTAACTATATAACTATGTAACTATGTAAGTATGTAACTATATAACTATGTAACTATATAACTATGTAACTATATAACTATGTAACTATGTAACTATATAACTATGTAACTATGTAACTATATAACTATGTAACTATGTAACTATATAACTATGTAACTATGTAAGTATGTAACTATATAACTATGTAACTATGTAAGTATGTAACTATATAACTACATAACTATGTAACTATATAACTATGTAACTATGTAACTATATAACTATGTAACTATGTAAGTATGTAACTATATAACTACATAACTATGTAACTATATAACTATGTAACTATGTAAGTATGTAACTATATAACTATGTAACTATGTAACTATATAACTATGTAACTATGTAACTATGTAACTATGTAACTATGTAACTATGTAACTATATAACTATGTAACTATGTAACTATATTAATATGTAACTATGTAACTATATAACTATGTAACTATGTAAGTATGTAACTATATAACTATGTAACTATGTAAGTATGTAACTATATAACTACATAACTATGTAACTATATAACTATGTAACTATGTAACTATATAACTATGTAACTATGTAAGTATGTAACTATATAACTACATAACTATGTAACTATATAACTATGTAACTATGTAAGTATGTAACTATATAACTATGTAACTATGTAACTATATAACTATGTAACTATGTAACTATGTAACTATGTAAGTATGTAACTATATAACTATGTAACTATGTAAGTATGTAACTATATAACTACATAACTATATAACTACATAACTATGTAACTATATAACTATGTAACTATGTAACTATGTAACTTTGTAACTATGTAACTATGTAACTTTGTAACTTTGTAACTATGTAACTATGTAACAATGTAACTATATAACTATATAAGTATGTAACTATAGAACTATGTAACTATGTAAGTATGTAACTATATAACTATGTAACTATGTAAGTATGTAACTATATAACTACATAACTATGTAACTATATAACTATGTAACTATGTAACTATGTAACTTTGTAACTATGTAACTATGTAACTTTGTAACTTTGTAACTATGTAACTATATAACTATGTAACTATGTAACTATATAACTATGTAACTATGTAACTATATAACTATGTAAGTATGTAACTATATAACTATGTAACTATGTAAGTATGTAACTATATAACTATGTAACTATGTAAGTATGTAACTATATAACTACATAACTATGTAACTATATAACTATGTAACTATGTAACTATATAACTATGTAACTATGTAAGTATGTAACTATATAACTATGTAACTATGTAACTATATAACTATGTAACTATGTAACTATGTAACTATGTAAGTATGTAACTATATAACTATGTAACTCTTTAAGTATGTAACTATATAACTACATAACTATGTAACTATATAACTATGTAACTATGTAACTATGTAACTTTGTAACTATGGAACTATGTAACTTTGTAACTTTGTAACTATGTAACTATGTAACTATGTAACTATATAACTATATAAGTATGTAACTATATAACTATGTAACTATGTAAGTATGTAACTATATAACTATGTAACTATATAACTATGTAACTATATAACTATGTAACTATGTAACTATGTAACTTTGTAACTATGTAACTATGTAACTTTGTAACTTTGTAACTATGTAACTATGTAACTATGTAACTTTGTAACTATATAACTATATAAGTATGTAACTATATAACTATGAGGCCGATTCATTAATAGCGCCAGGTAGCGACAGATAAGCGACTGAAGTATGGCGCTATGAGCGCCGCTAGCGTACGCCGCGGGCGGTAGCGATTCGCTATAGCAGGCCTCCTCAGTCGCTACCTGTCGTTCCCAACAACGCCTACATTGCTGAATATGATGTTGGAGCTCAGCTTTGTAGGCGCTGTCAATTTGACCACGCTATTCAACACAGCGCCTGCGCTTTGCTTTGCTGTGGGCTTGAAATCAATGTTAGTACCTTCAGAAGTAAACACATTGCAACATGTTTTTTTTTTTTTTTTTTTTATTTTGGTTTGAAATGTAAAGAAAATTAACTTAAATGTTATAGCAAAACAAAAGGACTGTCATGCTGCGTCTCGGGGTGCCTGAAAAAGATTAAAAAGTGCAGTTAGTATTTATATTTAATGTGGCTTTTTCGCTGTAAAAAAATATTGCATTAATTTGTAACAAACATTTGGGTCCAACTTGCACAACAACCCTAATTGTTATGTTGTTCAGCTTCCACCCCCCCTTATAGTGGTTTGGGTCATCTTACACCCCCCTTATAGTGGTTTGGGTCATCTTACACCCCCCTTATAGTGGTTTTGGTCATCTTACACCCCCCTTATAGTGGTTTTGGCCAAATTATGATTGGAGATCAAATACATTTTCCCTGTAGTGCAGTACTTGGATTAGAGTGAAGGGTAGTTAGCTTACCGCAAAAAAGGAAGTGATCATCCTTTCCCTTAGCTCATCGCCAGTCTGGGTGTCCTCACTTCTTTCTGTGGCCAAGTTGGGGATTTCGGGCACCAGTGCTGTCTCTTCAGGGGATTGAATTCTGTGGCATATACATATATTGTGGAGCACACAGCAGGCGAGGATGATCTTGGAGACTTTCTGTGGACTGTACAGCATCTCTCCTCCTGGGCGTGCCAAACATAGAAAGCGTGCTTTCAGCAGGCCGATAGTTCTTTCCACAATGCTTCGGGTCTTGCGGTGTGCTGCATTGTAGCGTTCATGGGCAGAGGTCTGTGGGCTCCTGACCGGAGTCAGCACCCACGTTCTCTGCCCATATCCCTTATCCGCTGTGGAAAAAACACAAGGAGAGAGACAGCAATTAGTACTAGTACATGTTTTTGTTTTCATTTTTACTAATTTCGCTTACTAGGCCACATATTTTAGGCCAAATACTTTGACATGGTTAATTATTTACCCAGTAGCCAGCCAGCTGGCATTTCGTTGTTCTCAAACTTCCGGCACAGGACTGTCCGCTGCAAGACATAAGAATCGTGGCATGAGCCGGGGAACCCCGATCTCACCGCCCGCAGCTTCATTTCGTGGTCACAGACCACCATGATGTTGAATGAATGAAATTGTTTCCTGTTTCGGTAATACAGCTCCTGTGCACGGGGAGGGCGGAAAGGGATATGTGTACCATCAACGCACCCTAGCACATTCGGGATCCCTCCCATTAGATAGAAAGTATGTTTTATTTTAGCAACCTCCTCCTCATCCTCAGGAAACTTGATGTAAATTGGGATCAAATCACAAATCGCCAGAACTACCTGGATTAATATGCGGCTCATAGTAGCCTGGCTGATCCCGCTGAGGAGGGCAGAGGTTGCCTGGAGGGTCCCTCGTGCCAAAATATTCAGAGTGGCACACAGGCGTACTATGCCTGGAATGGATTGAGTGCGTTTGGTGGATGGCTCGATTTTGTGCTTAATCTGATCATATAGGGACTGTAGTGCAGCACGATTCAGACGGAAGCGGCTCCTGATCTGCTCGTCACTTAAGTCCCATACTGAAAGGCGGATTCCAAAGGAGCGGGGTGCCCTAAGCCTCACAACACCCCGCTCCCTGTCCTCCTGCTCTTCCAGCATACGCATACATCCATCCACCCAGACACCATACATCACCCTCTTATCCATCACACACACACTCAACAGATATACAAAATCAACCAAACAAAACCAAAAACCACAAACACACCACACACACAAACAATCACACTCCTCACACACTCACTACAATGCAGCTAACCACAAAACCAGAAGTATAGTGGTCCAAACCACCAGCCTGCTGAAAAACAGCTTTCTAAGTTAGGCACAACCAAGAGGGGAGTTGCTGCACAGCCCACAAAAGGCCCCAAAATCAAGCCTCACTTGCTGTATGCTCCACAATATTTGCATATGCCAACAAAATCAATCTCCTAAAGAAACAGCACTGATGTCAGAAATCACCCAACAAGCCACAGAGAGTGAGGACCAAACCCAGCCAGACACTCAAATGAGCTAAAGGAAACAAGCACCACACCACAGCCTTTGCCACAGTGTAACAATACCAGAAGCTTGCAAAATCCTGCCATTTATACTTCACTTTCAAAAAGGACAGGTCCGCTTTGCCGCCTTTTGCGTTGCTCTGCTATTCCCGGGCGCCAATTAGCTGACCCAGGTGTGCGTGAAACGGAGTGCGCATGCGCACGCTAGTAGCGCTACTAGCGTACGTGAGCCGAAACTTGCGTGCATTAACGTACATGGCAGAAAATTCTGTGGTGGGCCAATGAAAGGTAAGCTGCTGTTTCTTTAAATAGCCGTTAGGATAGCCACATGTCACAAGTGTTTAATATACATGAGTACATTGTTGTATTTGGTTGTGTGTTGTTTGGTTAATGAGGTCTGTAATTAGTTTATTGGCTAACACACATGCTTCAGTCAGTGCAGTGGAGGTGTGGCTACAAGCACCTGGCCAGTATGTGTGAACCTAGTGGACCGGTTTGTGATTGGCTGTTAGAGCACATAAAACCTGGCCAACCCAAAGAGAGTGCGATGCCATTCTGTAGTCTGCATGCGTGCTTGTTGGTTGTGTATTGGTGTGTGTGTGCAGCTACAGGATGGAGCCAAATTCAGGACATCTGCCGGCCACAGCAGGCCCAAGTAGGAGTGTGATGGGTGCTGTGCGCAGACCTCCCTTAAGGAAAAGGGCCCAGCCTGAAGGTGGTGCAGCACCCCAGGCTAAGCGGCCAGGTGCCAAGAGGGAGCCTGAATTTAATTTGGCGGAGAATAATAATCTTGTGCGCCTTACCCTTGCTAAATGGGAGCTGATATTTGGCTCCCAAAGCAAGTCAATAGGCAAACAAGAAAGAAGCAAACTGTGGGATGCCATTGGTGTTGAGCTTAGTAGCACTGCTCAACACCCACGTAGTGACCCATCCTGCAGGAAACGCTTCTACACTTTGAGAGGGGCCCTTATCAAAAAGATGAATCACGATCTTGATGTGGACAGTGGGACCATCCAGGCTCCAAAGAGTACCTACAGGCCGTATGAGGAGATGCTGAAGGCCAAAATTCCACTTGCTCGGCTGCAGGGTGTGGATCCTGGGGATGACACCACAGGTTGGACTGAAGGTACATATTTTCTGCATATTTTTGGCAGCTAATGTTAATGTATGTGATTTGCTTTTTCTCTTTCTGGCCAACTAACAGTAGGACCTGTGAAGTAGTACATTATACCTCATAAATGTTTTACTTTCCTGTCTGTTGCTTTCTGCATAGGTGCACATGGTGCTGTCCAGGATTTGGCTGAGGACACACCAACTCCTGCCCTTCAACCAACCTCAAGCCTAACCCAGTCTGCCATTGAAGGTATTTAACACTAATTTAGGTGCTGGTTTTTTGGGGACCAAATGGGTGTGGGAGCACCTCAAACAATAGAGTGGGCCACTGTTGAGGATTAATAATATGGACCTGCGGCCTAATTTCACGGCCACTTTAACCCTCACAGCAACTAACTAACAAGGCCCTAACATGTGTAGCTATGTTGGAAGCCAGAGATGTGTGGCCATATATCTGCATATACATGTGGAAGCCACACTGGCCTTGATTAGTGAATATTAGTGAATGAGCTGCTCACACACACCTTAATGCATGTTTTATTTTTTTGCCGCACATTACCAATGGCTAAATGTTTGCTTTGTTTTTGCCTAGCTGCCCCGCCATTGGCCCCAGCATCTCCTCAGGAGCCAAGCTACTCTTTGGATGTCGGTAAGTGCATGTGTCAACCTTGCTTTATCCGCTTTAACACAAGTGCATGTGTATCATTCCTCTTTTTTCTTTGTAGGCCAAGTGACTGGTTCATCTTTGGACCCCACTTCCGTTGTTGCAGGTCAACAGGACCCTGTTGGTGTGTATTGCAATAAATAATGTATCCTTTATGCTGTTTATGTTACACTGGTTCTATTTGGTTAGTCTAATAATCTACATGTTTGCTCTGTCAACTTGAAGATGCCTATTTTGAGTGCTTATTCCATCCCCAGGGTCAGTCTAATAGTTTTTTGAGTGATTGCAATGCATTTTTTTTTTAATATTTTTAGACAAACATTCACCCAAGTAGTTGGAGGAATATTTAGAGACATTAATTGTGTATTTTAGTTGGCCAGAATATCGGAAGTGGCTGTCCGGAAAGGGCCCTTCACGTTGAGGCTGCCAGAGATGAGGGAAAGTTGTTTTGGTTTGATGATCTAGTATGTATTTTGGCTCTACTTTTGTGGCACTTTCTTCAGGCAACTTGTGTTTCAACATGTATTGGGCCAAAACACAGAATAGTATCAATCCTGGGTCTTGGCCCACTTTTAACAGACACATGTTTCCTGGTCCATAGTACAAGCTGGTTTGATAATGTACATTAACATCACAAACCCCACTACAGTGCAATCCAAAGGTCAACCACCCCTATGTTTCTGCCCACACCATGATGGGGGCTAGCAAATGTGTTATTTGGTTAAGTTGTTCCGGCTAACACATGTTGCACACTAGTGACATTCGACAATCAACTGCAAATTAGTCCTTACCATTGCACTGTCAAGGTTATTGGCACATTGCCAGGGCAAAGCTCGAGTGAGGTCCCCACTCCAGACATCTGGGAGATTGCGGGTATGTGTAATTTTACCAATGTGTCTGATCTTATTTTGACAAATTATTGCCTCATATTCCTCTAACATACATGTTAGCAATCTGAGTTTAACAGATACCTTTTGGCTAGTGTGTAATCTGGCACTTTGTGGAGGTATGGCCTCGATAGGCTATCCATGTTACTTTTGAGTTTGGTTCACTGACCTACTAACCTGACTTTCCTGTTTAGCATATGCCAACTTGCCGGAGCTCTCGGATGTGGATTTGCCCCTCTCTGGCAGCGATACCCCGCTCCTACCTGTGGCGGACGACACGGAGGTAACATGGCTGATTTAGAGGACCAATAACCACATTGCCATGTTCGTGGGTAGGCGATGAACCAACATGTCACATTTCCTTTCTTGGTTGTTTTGGCAGGAGGCGGGACCAGAACCACAAGCTGGGACCTCTTCCCAAGTGCCATGCGGCCAAGCTTCAGAGGCTCCAACAAGGGTAAGTTGTATTGTTACAGTTTGGCCAAATGATTTTGAGGGGCATAGCTGCATTGGTTCTGTTTGACTAAAATGTTGTTTGCTATTTTGTTAGCCTCAAACCAGAGCAAGAGGCGGTGTGGCACCAACCAGTCATGATTTCTATGAGCTAGGGGTCCGGATGCTGGAGGACTACAGTCGCCAACAGCCGCGTGATGGAACTAATGAGCGCATTGTGGCGTTGGAACATCAGGTGCTGATGTGTCAGCAACAAAATGAGGCCCAGCAGCGCAAGATCGACCAGTTGCTACAAGCACAACAACAGCAACAGAACCAGGAACTTGGTCGCCTTGCCAATCTCATGGAGCAATCTCTCCAGCGCCAGGAACAATCTCTACAGTGCCAGGAAGAATGTCTCCAGCGGCAGGAACAAAGTTTGTTGTTGACACAACAGCTCATACAACAGCAGTCTATTTTTTTTACTGCACTGTTGGCCCCCAACACCGCCCCTAGCAATGACTCACAACCTCCCCGGCAACCCAGCCAAGAATATTAATTTGTTTGTGTTTGTATTTTTTTTTGGTAAATACATTTCATTAACCCACCTCTAAATTGTGTTTTTCCAAAGACATAGCTAAGAACACAGTCAGGGATGAGTATCTTGATCTACATATGTAAATGTAGGCCAAAATTAATGCCACACATTTGTGACCATAGCTTACTTTGGTTTACACATTAAATGGCTACAAAGGTATGGCAAAATTTAAACACAAATGGGTTTGCCGACACTTAAACTATGCTTGGCAAGGCACAACACACTGTAATTAGCAAAATATCAAAATTTTAATATTAAACGCGGGCAACAGGCCCAACATTGGCCCACAAAGGGGCTACAACAAGGGGCCAGTCATCCCCCCACCCTAACGACGCCGCCTCTTCTTGGCCAGCAGCATAAGGCGAAGACGCCGGATCGACCGCCACAGTCTGCGATGCTGGTTTTCACAAGCTGTAGAGATTTAAAAAAAAAACAGATTTGATAAATGGAATGTGACCTCAACAGACACAGATGTAGCAATGTAATGTCAGTGGGTCCAATTAGCTGACACTCACATTAACATTGTTGCCCACTGTGCCCTTAGGTGTTAACATTATATGAGTACTAGTGGCTGGCTTAAATGTGGCCACCACATCCCAAACATACATTTACTCTTAACTCTTGGGAATAAAAGAAGGTATAAGTCCCAGTGTGGACATTTATGTGTTTAGTCACAGCCAAACATCAGGGCCTAAGTCCTAACGAGTAAACTAGTTTGTCCCAGAATCTTAGAGGTCACGACCTAAGCAGGCCCATTTGGTTGTGTATAAACCACAAATTGTCTCTATGTGGCAAACTCAAGAATGTGAGGCAACAATCAAGCATGCAGACAGGCATGTAGGATTGTTGGCCAAACACATGTAACCTAGATGTGTGTTGATTAAACACATAGGTACATTGTAAATGTCTGCAGATTTGACTATAAGACATAGGGTTCACAAGTCTTTAGGCATATGAAGTGGGATGTACTCACCATCGCAGCTGTGGCGGGGGCCCATGCTGCTGGCCGTCCCTGGAGCTGGGGTGGGGAGGATGGTCACCGGCTCCGTCTGCGTGGCAACATCTGTCAGCAGAAAGCAAAAGAGAAAAGCAAAATTAGTGGGCCAATGACACCTGACTATTTGACATCCATCTGGTTAGGGAGTCTGAAAAATCAAATGCTTGCATGGTTACACACATGTTGTCCAACATTAGCATATTTCCTGGTCCATGAGTTCATGTAAATTATTTATGGTTGCAACATGGACACATAAAGATAATGTGCCAATAACCTTGACAGTGCAATGGTAAGGACTAATTTGCAGTTGATTGTCGAATGTTACTAGTGTGCAACATGTGTTAGCCGGAACAACTTAACCAAATAACACATTTGCTAGCCCCCATCATGGTGTGGGCAGAAACATAGGGGTGGTTGACCTTTGGATTGCACTGTAGTGGGGTTTGTGATGTTAATGTACATTATCAAACCAGCTTGTACTATGGACCAGGAAACATGTGTCTGTTAAAAGTGGGCCAAGACCCAGGATTGATACTATTCTGTGTTTTGGCCCACTTTGGCAGAGCACAACAATTTGAGTGAGACAACGTCCGCCGCCGCTGCCTTCCGCACATCACTCCTCCAATGTGTGCGCACGCGCAGCCCATTAGGAAACAGAGAGCGCAGGCGCACACACATCTAGAGGGGCACGCAGGAGGCTGCAGCAGTGGCTTCTGCCACCCCCAATGAGGTAAGGAGTTTGTGGGCTTTTTTTGGGGGGGGCCCTGGGTGAGGGAGGTGATTGGGCAGGGAAGCTTCGAGATTCCAAGCACAATCAACAATGGGTGTTGGTCCACTTTAAGGAATGTCATAACATAGGGAATGTGAGGGATAACAACAAACACTTACCATGACTATGCCCGTGGAGAAGGCGTCGCCAAAAGGCCATGGAGGTGCCGCCTATATGATGCCCTGCAAATTAGAGAGGAATGGCAAGGGCTAAGTACAAATGGCCAGATGAAACCTGTCACAGACTAACAATGACAAAATGTGCACTCACCAGGGGATGATCCACCACTTGAAGCCCAGGGAGGGCTCTGAGGAGGAGGCGGGGAGCCTCGGCTCCTCACACTCTGCTCCGAAGATCCCCCAGCCAAAGGGCCACCCTCCTCCCTCTCACTCCCTGCTCCTTCAGGGAGTGTGGGAGAGTCCATTCCTTCCACCCCACTTGGACTCCCCACTTGAGAGTGGCCCCTTGGCTGGTGAGACTCCTCAGAGTCAGAGTGTGAGGAGCTGAGGCTTGATCCTGCCAGCCCCCCAGCAGCACACTCCTCTGGGGCGTCATCCCCTTCCTCCCCTGGGTCCTCTAAATAGGAGCCGCGAGAGGGACCCTCCCCCGATGACTCCCCCGAGTCCGCCTGCCTGGTTCAGGGGAGGAATCCCTTCCCACGTTTCCCCAGGGGAGGACGCTTATCTGTGTTGAGGGGGTGAATGAAAATAATTAATATTAAGACCCCAAATGGACACAGCTTAGCAGATTATTTAAACAAAAGTATAAACATTGCATAAGCTTAAACTTACCTGATGCGTAGGCATCATATAGGCGGTACACGCCTTCAGGGTCCCGGCGCTTGAAGTCCGACCACTTTTGTTGTATAGCTCGGACTGAGAGCTGGGTGTTGAAGCGCCGGGACACTGTGGCCTTCACCTCCATGGCTATTCGTTTTTTGCCCCCACGGGCATAGTCATACTGCTTGATGCAGAAATCCTATGAGAAATGAAAAACAAACACAAATCAATACATGACATCAGAACAATGGCATAAACAGTTATACTGAGACCAGATTAAAGTGGACCCACACCCTGGATTTTGACTATTCTGGGTTTGGGTCCACTTTGGTGGGGCACACCAATCGGGGGTGGGCCGCTGTCTGAAACCCCCTTGGAAGGCCAGAAATACACCACTGACCACGCTCCCACGTGACTGCGCCAGGCTAGCACAGCGCTCTGCGCCGCTGTGGTATGCGCGTCCAAGGCCGCTTGGACCTGCATACCAGCTCAGCTGCCTCTGAGCGCTGAAGGACGCGTGTGGCGTTTCACTGTAACAGGGAGGGCGCCTGCGCAGGCCATTAACAAATGTCTGGCGCAGGGGCCCACCCTGCTAGAGGAAAGCGCAAGACGCTTCCGCGGCTCTCGCATGCAGAGAGGGGACGGGGCTGAGGTAAGGTTTATGTGCCTCCAGGGGGGTTCATCCCCGCAGGACATCCAGATTGGGGATGCCCCGCGGGGAGTGATCAGATTGGTCCTGAAAACTACGAGATTTCAGGCCCAATAACCCCTGTTTGTTGGTCCACTTTAAACCTAAAATCCAAGATAAACATACTCACTTTGACCACCTGGCCATTAACGCGGCTATCCACACGCATGCGGGTTTTTTTGGCTGGCCCAGGAGGGGAAGGGGTGGGAGGGGTGGTAGGTGGGGGAGGTGAGGTAGGTGGGGGAGGTGGGGGAGGGGTGGTGGGGTCAGATTCGGAGGAGGAGCTGGGGAGGCGACGAATACGTCTCCTGGGCAGCATGGTGGAAACGCTAAGGAGGAAACAGGAACCAGATATGACCAAAGCGACAGGGACCAAAAAAAAAAAAAAAAACGCTCCGCGCACCAGGAACAAGCTAATATCAGCTATGTGCAAGCTAAGTGGCGGAAAAAGTAAATTGACGCATTACAACAAGCTATTGGCCTAAGCGCTAGTAATTTTTAGCTTTAGGTGGCTTTGAAACGCAAAGGAGGAAACCGGAACCGGATATGACCAAAGCAACTGTGAAATAAATTTTAAAAAACAAGCTCCGCGCACCAGGAACAAGCTAATATCAGCTATGTGCAAGCTAAGTGGCGGAAAAAGTAAATTGACGCATTACAACAAGCTATTGGCAAAGACGCCATTAATTATTAGCTTGATTTAGCAGGGGGTTCAAGATCCTGTAATGCATAGGTCCGAGAAAACCAAAAAGCTGGTTGCTTACAAATAACAATCTTATTCCTTCATAAAATAATTACACAATAAAACTTTCCAACTACATGATAATGTGGCACACAGGAGAATGCATAACGGGTTGTTATGAGCTTGTACGCCAGAATAAATCCTGCAGAATGTGGACATGCACGCTCACAACTACAGTGTATTCATTAAGAACGACTGGGGTCGCGGGAAGTGAATTCCAGGCAAATGGCAGAAGGGCACATGTATGAACAGTACAGCGCAGCACAGCGCAGCACAGCGCAGCACAGCGACGCTCGCGCCGCCACATAGCGAATCAAAACAGCGACTGCACAAACTCTGACCACCACAGATTCATCAAGGACAGGGCTGCCGAATAGCTTGGTCGCTGACAATTTCGATGAGCGAACGTGACCGCCAAACATCACTGACTAAAAAGTAGCTTTACAAGCCCCGTGTGTTGTGAAAACAAGCGATTTTGAGCCCAATGAGTTTTGTGGGAGGAGATGCATTTTAGATGTCACTCACAACATTACAGTGTAAAAATTACAACTTTCATATAAAAAAGAAAAATAACAAGACAGATTAATAAAACATATCACAAAAAACATGTGTTGAATTTTGTGCCAAAGACAAGAACACAAAAACCACTTAAAACAATCATTGCAGTGTCTGCCTTTGAAATGTATGGGAGAGCGGCAGGTAGCGCCAGGTCATACCTGTCGCTGTGATGGGATTAGCAGCGGCGCTGTTCGTTGCAGTCGGCTACATGATGAATCCCGCGCTAGCTGACGCTCTCGCCGGCGCTAGCCTCATTTAGCTTGATAAATGCGTCATTGTGGCCGACTCCGGGCGTACTTGAGTCGGTAGCCGCCGTTAGCTGGCGGGACCTGGCGCTCGTCAGACACTACCTGGCGCTATCGCTTGATGAATAAGGCCCTATATAACTATGTAAGTATGTAACTATGTAACTAAATTACTATGTAACGGGGAGGCTGATTTATTAATAGCGACATGTAGCGACAGTTGAGCGACTGTAGCGGTATTTTCACAGCGCCCGCTAGTAGTCGCTGTGCTTGGCCGTTGTTCGGTTGTTGACAGCGACTCAGCTGGTGTGGCGTAATGTTCAATACAAGGTGACGAGTCGCTATTTGACAGGTTCTGCGCTGTATGGGAGCGCATGATAGCGACTGGTTAGAGCGACCGGCTCCCAGCATATTCATTAACAAATCACGCTCAAAAAATTCTCGCGCTGTGAAATGCATGTTTAAACCCCAGAGCGCTGGCGGCGATGGGTTAAAAGTAGTTTTTTAACCCCCAAACCACCATATTTTTGGAAACCAAAAAAAAAAGTTTTTTAAATAATTTAGTAATATGAATACAATAATATCAGACCTGTAATATCAATTCTGCACAATTATTTTTATTCCCTTAAAAAATTATCTAAAATGGCAGAAGTGGTCACAGAATTTTTCACATTTAAAAAAAAAAACATTAATAACAATTAATTATTAATATTTAAAGATTGTTCCATTGAAATGCATTGGAGAGCGCCAGGTAGCGAGAGGTCATACCTGTCGCTGTTCAAGGTCGGACGCTGGCGCTGTGGGCTGAGGCTGGAATAATGATGAATGAGTCGCTATACGGCGCTATCTCAGTCGCTAAGCAGGATTGGCTTGATAAATGTGTGATTGTGGTGGGGAGCCGGCGTTCTCGTGGCGGGGCCCGTCATTACCGGCCGCTCACCAGTCGCTACCTGTCGCTATTCCTTCATAAATAAGGGCCAAAGTAACTATATAACTATGTAACTATGTAAGTATATAACTATGTAACTAAATTACTATGTAACTATGTAATGATATAACTATGTAACTGTAAGTATGTAACTATG
Organism: Gastrophryne carolinensis; assembly: GCA_027917425.1. Classification (NCBI taxonomy): domain Eukaryota; kingdom Metazoa; phylum Chordata; class Amphibia; order Anura; family Microhylidae; genus Gastrophryne; species Gastrophryne carolinensis. The sequence continues at coordinate 651,083,195 of CM051234.1, read as the reverse complement.
TAAGTATGTAACTATGAGGCCGATTCATTAATAGCGCCAGGTAGCGACAGATGAGCAGCAGTAGCGTTATTTTCACAGCGCCCGCTAGTATTCGCTGTGCTTGCCCGTTGTTCGGCTGTTGACAGCGACTCAGTCGGTGTGCGGTAATGTTGAATACGGGGTGGGGAGTCGCTGTTTGACAGGTTCCGCGCTGTATGGGAGCGCATGACAGCGACTGGCCATAGCGAACGGCTCCCAGCATATTCATTAACAAATCACGCTCAAAAAATTATCGCGCTGTGAAATGCTTGTTTAAACCCCAGAGCGCTGGCGGCGATGGGTTAAAAGTAGTTTTTTAACCCCCAAAGATCCATATTTTTGGAAAAAAAAAAAACATGTTTTTACAAACATTTTGTAATATGAATACATTAATATCAGACCTGTAATATCAATTCTGCACAAATTTTTTTTTTTTTTTTTTTTTACCTTAAAAAAAATATCTAACATTGCAGAAGTGGTCACAGAATTTTTGCCATTTAAAAAAAAAAAAAAAAAAAAAAAAATTAATAGCAGCAATTAATTAAGAATATTTAAAGATTGTTCCATTGAAATGCATTGGAGAGCGCCAGGTAGCGAGAGGTCATACCTGTCGCTGTTCAAGGTCGCTCGCTGGCGCTGTGGGGTGAGGCTGGAATAATGATGAATGATTCGCTATCTGGCGCTCTGTCAGTCGCTAAGCAGGATCGGCTTGATAAATGTGTGATTGTGGTTGGGAGCCGGCGTTCTCATGGCGGTGAGCGTCATTACCGTTCGCTCACCATTCGCTACCTGCCGCTATCCCTTGTTAAATAAGGGCCTATGTAACTATATAACTATGTAACTGTAACTATGTAACTATGTAACTATGTAACTATATAACTATGTAACTGTAACTATGTAAGTATGTAACTATGTAACTATATAATTGCAGATGTTCAGACGTCCAGTAATCTCCAGTGTATGGAGGACAGTCACCGCACCCACAGCATCAATCAGAACCAGAGTCTCCAAAGCGGGATGGACCTCCTGGAGTCAGTTAGGAAGGAGTTGCTGGACACCAGGGCTGAGCTACAGAGGTCACTGCAGAGCAATAACAGGCTGAGCAGCTCCCTACAGCAGGCCCAGCGGGACGAGCAAACATGTGCGGTCAGCAGTCAAGTCACAGAGCAGAAGCTGAGGAACGTTGAGGAGAAGTCAATGGCCACCAATAGGACTCTGAGGGCCACTGAGCAGAAGCTGAGGAACGTTGAGGAGAAGTCAATGGCCACCGATAGGACTCTGAGGGCCACTGAGCAGAAGCTGAGGAACGTTGAGGAGAAGTCAATGGCCACCGATAGGACTCTGAGGGCCACTGAGCAGAAGCTGAGGAACGTTGAGGAGAAGTCAATGGCCACCGATAGGACTCTGAGGGCCACTGAGCAGAAGCTGAGGAACGTTGAGGAGAAGTCAATGGCCACCGATAGGACTCTGAGGGCCACTGAGCAGAAGCTGAGGAACGTTGAGGAGAAGTCAATGGCCACCGATAGGACTCTGAGGGCCACTGAGCAGAAGCTGACCCAGGCTGGAGCTGATATACAAAAGCTGGAAACAAAACTCAACCAATGGCGGCAAGGTAAAGTTCTTAAAGTGGACCAACAACTTTTTGCAACTTTTTTTACTTCTCTCACTCGTCTCTTACCCCAAAGGCAGGGTGATCCTGAATTGGGATTCCCCGCTATGCCAACCCCCCACCCCCGTTCTCCCAGTAAAACTCACCTTTCCTCTGTCAAACGGCACATGTGCAGGCTCTCATCCAATCAGAACCCTTTACCATGTTTATATCTTTTGGCAAAGGGCTCTGATTGCCTTTTGTAGGACACGGGAGATGTGGCAGCACATGCTCCCCACTGTAAACCATCAGACCTTTTGTAGAAAGGCAAACGGCTCTGATTAGATTAGAGCCAGCGCATTCGCCATTGGGCCAGGGTAATGTGAGTTATTGTCAGCACTTTGGAGTTTCACACAGCAGGGCATCTCCATTTCAGGTCTCAAGGTCCGGATTAATGTGAGCAATCTGTATGTACATGGGTGAAACAAACAAGATAGGCTCTTATTCAGGGTGAGGGTCTGGATTAATGTGGGCAATCTGTATGTACAGGGGGGGGGATATACAAGACAGGCTCTTATTCAGGGTGAGGGTCCGGATTAATGTGAGCAATCTGTATGTACAGGTGGGGAAACATACAAGATCGGCTCTTATACAGGGTGAGGGTCTGGATTAATGTGGGCAATCTGTATGTACAAGGTGGTGGAAAAATATAAGATCAGCTCTTATTCAGGGTGAAGGTCCGGATTAATGTGAGCAATCTGTATGTACAGGGGGGAAACATACAAGATAGGCTCTTATTCAGGGTGAGGGTCTGGGTTAATGTGGGCAATCTGTATGTACAAGGTGGTGGAAAAATATAAGATGAGCTCTTATTCAGGGTGAAGGTCCGGATTAATGTGAGCAATCTGTATGTACAGGGGGGAAACATACAAGATAGGCTCTTATACAGGGTGAGGGTCTGGATTAATGTGGGCAATCTGTATGTACAGGGGGGAAACATACAAGATAGGCTCTTATTCAGGGTGAAGGTCCGGATTAATGCAGTGTAGTCTGGAGGCTTCATGGGTCCTAACTCTACCCCTCCTCACCTTTCTCTATTACAGATCTCTGCCCCACTGGCTGGGAGCTTTTCGGGAAGAAATGTCTCTGGATTTCCAAAGAGAAGAGATATTGGGCAAATAGTAATTATGAGTGTTTTTTGCGTAATGCCAACCTTTTTACAGCGCCAGATGATTATTTAGCACTCAAGGTAAGCTTTATGTTATAATGAATCACAACTCCAACTGTGGATTTTTTTGAATTTATGTCACACATTGGCCTTAATTTACAAAGAGTTGAAAAAAACTCTCATGGTAGTAAAACATTCAATTCATAAGAAAAAAGCCTGAGAATGTCCCTGTTACTGAATCACTAGATAGGATAGGAAAACAATGAAAGTCAATGGAACTTTTTACTACAGGTAAAAAGAGGTGAAAAGTTTAATACCTTTTTCCGAAGTAAAAAAGTGCCATTGACTTTCATTGTTTTCTTATCTGGTGATTCAGTAACAGTGAAATTCTCAGGCTTTTTTCTTATGAATTGAATTTTTTACTAGCATGAGAATTTTTTTCAACTCTTAGTGAATCAAGTCCCAAGTGTATGAAACTCATTGTAATCTAAACACTATTGAGGTATATTGTAATTTAAGTTATATGTCATGAATAGAGATGAGCGAGTAGTATTCGACCGAGTCGGTATTCGATCGAATACTACGCTGTTCGTCATACTCGATTTCGATCGAGTACAGCGGCGATGGCGCACTCACAATTCGTTTCCCCTCCCACCTTCCCTGGCGCGTTTTTTACACCAATCACCATGCAGGGGGGGTGGGACAGGTCCTGGGAGGACGCTGGCATCGCGAAAACGGCGTCTACACGCATTGGCTGGAAAAACCATGTGACCTCGAATATACAAAACTCAGCACTTCCTCTTCGTCAGCATTAGCAGCTTGAACTTAGTGAGGGACAGACGCTCACAGCAGGGAAAGACAGGCTGTCGCTGGCAGGGCCCCAGAAGCTCGGGATATCGCATTTACCACCATCTATACCAGCTACCAGAAGACAAGAGAGTCATTAAGAGCCCTTATTAGGGCTAATATGCTGAACAGTATATAGCTCATATGTAGGCAGGCAGGGCCCCAGAAGCTCAGAATATCGCTTTTACCACCATATATACCAGCTACCAGAAGACAAGAGAGTCATTAAGAGCCCTTATTAGGGCTACTACGCTGAACAGTATATAGCTCATATCCTATGTAGTCAGGCAGGGCCCCAGAAGCTCAGAATATCGCTTTTACCACCATATATACCAGCTACCAGAAGACAAGAGAGTCCTTAATCCCTTATTAGTGCTGCTATGCTGAACAGTATATAGCTCATATCCTATGTAGGCAGGCAGGGCCCCAGAAGCTCAGAATATCGCTTTTACCACCATATATACCAGCTACCAGAAGACAAGAGAGTCATTAAGAGCCCTTATTAGGGCTACTACGCTGAACAGTATATAGCTCATATCCTATGTAGGCAGGCAGAGCCCCAGAAGCTCAGAATATCGCTTTTACCACCATATATACCAGCTACCAGAAGACAAGAGAGTCCTTAATCCCTTATTAGTGCTGCTATGCTGAACAGTATATAGCTCATATCCTATGTAGTCAGGCAGGGCCCCAGAAGCTCAGAATATCGCTTTTACCACCATATATACCAGCTACCAGAAGACAAGAGAGTCATTAAGAGCCCTTATTAGGGCTACTACGCTGAACAGTATATAGCTCATATCCTATGTAGTCAGGCAGGGCCCTAGAAGCTCAGAATCTCGCATTTACCACCATATATACCAGCTACCAGAAGACAAGAGAGTCATTAATCCCTTATTAGTGCTGCTATGTTGAACAGTATATAGCTCATATGTAGGCAGGCAGGGCCCCAAAAGCTCAGAATATCGCTTTTACCACCATATATACCAGCTACCAGAAGACAAGAGAGTCATTGAGAGTCCTTATTATTAGGGCTACTATGCTGAACAGTATATAGCCCATATGTAGGCAGGCAGGGCCCCAGAAGCTCAGAATATCGCTTTTACCACCATATATACCAGCTACCAGAAGACAAGAGAGTCATTAAGAGCCCTTATTAGGGCTACTACGCTGAACAGTATATAGCTCATATCCTATGTAGGCAGGCAGGGCCCCAGAAGCTCAGAATATTGCTTTTACCACCATATATACCAGCTACCAGAAGACAAGAGAGTCATTAAGAGCCCTTATTAGGGCTACTACGCTGAACAGTATATAGCTCATATCCTATGTAGGCAGGCAGGGCCCCAGAAGCTCAGAATATCGCTTTTACCACCATATATACCAGCTACCAGAAGACAAGAGAGTCCTTAATCCCTTATTAGTGCTGCTATGTTGAACAGTATATAGCTCATATCCTATGTAGGCAGGCAGGGCCCCAGAAGCTCAGAATATCGCTTTTACCACCATATATACCAGCTACCAGAAGACAAGAGAGTCCTTAATCCCTTATTAGTGCTGCTATGCTGAACAGTATATAGCTCATATCCTATGTAGTCAGGCAGGGCCCCAGAAGCTCAGAATATCGCTTTTACCACCATATATACCAGCTACCAGAAGACAAGAGAGTCCTTAATCCCTTATTAGTGCTGCTATGCTGAACAGTATATAGCTCATATCCTATGTAGGCAGGCAGGGCCCCAGAAGCTCAGAATATCGCTTTTACCACCATATATACAAGCTACCAGAAGACAAGAGAGTCATTAAGAGCCCTTATTAGGGCTACTACGCTGAACAGTATATAGCTCATATCCTATGTAGGCAGGCAGGGCCCCAGAAGCTCAGAATATCGCTTTTACCACCATATATACCAGCTACCAGAAGACAAGAGAGTCATTAAGAGCCCTTATTAGGGCTACTATGCTGAACAGTATATAGCTCATATGTAGGCAGGCAGGGCCCCAGAAGCTCAGAATATCGCTTTTACCACCATATATACCAGCTACCAGAAGACAAGAGAGTCATTGAGAGTCCTTATTATTAGGGCTACTATGCTGAACAGTATATAGCCCATATGTAGGCAGGCAGGGCCCCAGAAGCTCAGAATATCGCTTTTACCACCATATATACCAGCTACCAGAAGACAAGAGAGTCATTAAGAGCCCTTATTAGGGCTACTACGCTGAACAGTATATAGCTCATATCCTATGTAGGCAGGCAGGGCCCCAGAAGCTCAGAATATCGCTTTTACCACCATATATACCAGCTACCAGAAGACAAGAGAGTCCTTAATCCATACCCCCCAACTGTCCCGATTTGGGCGGGACAATCCCGCTTTGGGGCCCTTGTCCCGTTGCCCCGCAGGGCCCCAACATGTCCCGGAATCCTGTAAACTCACCGGCGAGTATGGCGGCGGCCGGGACACCGGGCAGGAGGTTGCAGCTCTCTGTGCGGCGTAAGAGCTGGAAGGAAGAGAAAGGGGCGGTGCCGGGGCAGCTGCAGGGGGTTGGGGGCGGAGTTAGATCGGGCAGTGAGGCTGTTTGCTGGCTCGCTGAACTGTTAACGGGGGTGGGTGGGCAGGCGCACGGGGGTGGGGGGGCGGGCGGTATGCTGGTTTGGGGATACGTACGCATGCAGGGGTGAAGGCAGCCGACATTGCTGGAGCTGGAGAGCGTGGCCGGGGCGTGACGGGGGCGTGGCCGGGGCGTGACGGGGGTGTGACTGGGGCGTGACGGGGGTGTGGCCGGGGCGTGACGGGGGGTGTGGCCGGGGCGTGACGGGGGGTGTGGCCGGGGGCATGGCTTGTCCCGCTTTCACGTTTTCAGAAGTTGGGAGGTATGCTTAATCCCTTATTAGTGCTGCTATGCTGAACAGTATATAGCTCATATCCTATGTAGGCAGGCAGGGCCCCAGAAGCTCAGAATATCGCTTTTACCACCATATATACCAGCTACCAGAAGACAAGAGAGTCCTTAATCCCTTATTAGTGCTGCTATGCTGAACAGTATATAGCTCATATCCTATGTAGGCAGGCAGGGCCCCAGAAGCTCAGAATATCGCTTTTACCACCATATATACCAGCTACCAGAAGACAAGAGAGTCCTTAATCCCTTATTAGTGCTGCTATGCTGAACAGTATATAGCTCATATCCTATGTAGTCAGGCAGGGCCCCAGAAGCTCAGAATATCGCTTTTACCACCATATATACCAGCTACCAGAAGACAAGAGAGTCATTAAGAGCCCTTATTAGGGCTACTACGCTGAACAGTATATAGCTCATATCCTATGTAGGCAGGCAGGGCCCCAGAAGCTCAGAATATCGCTTTTACCACCATATATACCAGCTACCAGAAGACAAGAGAGTCCTTAAGAGCCCTTATTAGGGCTACTACGCTGAACAGTATATAGCTCATATCCTATGTAGTCAGGCAGGGCCCCAGAAGCTCAGAATATCGCTTTTACCACCATATATACCAGCTACCAGAAGACAAGAGAGTCATTAAGAGCCCTTATTAGGGCTACTACGCTGAACAGTATATAGCTCATATCCTATGTAGTCAGGCAGGGCCCCAGAAGCTCAGAATATCGCTTTTACCACCATATATACCAGCTACCAGAAGACAAGAGAGTCCTTAATCCCTTATTAGTGCTGCTATGCTGAACAGTATATAGCTCATATCCTATGTAGGCAGGCAGGGCCCCAGAAGCTCAGAATATCGCCTTTACCACCATATATACCAGCTACCAGAAGACAAGAGAGTCATTGAGAGTCCTTATTATTAGGGCTACTATGCTGAACAGTATATAGCCCATATGTAGGCAGGCAGGGCCCCAGAAGCTCAGAATATCGCATTTACCACCATATATACCAGCTACCAGAAGACAAGAGAGTCATTGAGAGCCCTTATTAGGGCTACTATGCTGAACAGTATATAGCTCATATGTAGGCAGGCAGGGCCCCAGAAGCTCAGAATATCGCTTTTACCACCATATATACCAGCTACCAGAAGACAAGAGAGTCATTGAGAGCCCTTATTAGGGCTGCTATGTTTTAAAAATTGTGTGAAGGCCCAAGAGCTGAGACCTTTTAAAAATTGTGTGGAGGCCCAAGAGCTGAGACCTTTTAAAAATTGTGTGGAGGCCCAAGAGTTGAGACCTCTTAAAAATTGATTGTATTAAGCCCAAGAGGTGAGCCATAATTTTTTTCATTAATACAGCAATTCTACGGCGGTTAAGGAGGAGGAGGAGGAGGAGGAGGAAATGGCACTTCATACAGATGGCACTTCACTCTTGGCTGCTTTCCACTGTTGTACAAGCAAAGTCCGGGTCAATCCACTTGCTGTTCATTTTGATTAGCGTCAGCCTGTCGGCACTGTCGGTTGACAGGCGGCTGCGCTTATCGGTTATAATGCCCCCGGCTGCGCTGAACACCCTTTCTGATAGCACGCTGGCGGCAGGGCAGGCAAGCACCTCCAAGGCGTACAGGGACAGTTCCAGCCACGTGTCCAACTTGGAGACCCAGTAAGTGTAGGTCGCCGAGGGATCGGGGAGGACAGGGGTGTGGTCTGCCAGGTAGTCCCGCAACATCCGCCGATACTTGTCCCTCCTGCTGATAGCGGGCCCCGCAGTGATGGAAGTTGCACGAGGGGGTGACATGAACGTGTCCCACACCTTGGAGAGTGTTCCCCTGGTGGCTGTGGGCCTGATCGATGTTGTCAGACTCTGGGAGACACTCTCCTCTCTGCCGCCAGCGATGCTGGGTGGGAAAATCTGCATCATGTTCTGCAAGAGTTCCCTCTGGTATTCCAGTAATCGATTCGTCCTCTCCTCTACCGGAATAAAAGAGGAGAAGTTATCTTTATACCGGGGGTCCAGGAGTGCGAAGACCCAGTATAGTTTGTTCTCCAATATCCGGACAACACGTATGTCCCGGGAAAAGCAGCCCAGCATGAAGTCAGCCATGTGTGCCAGACTCTGAGTAGGCATGACCTCACTGCCCCCACCAGAAGGATCATTTTCCATTTCCTCCTCTTCCTCCTCCTCTCCGCCCCATCCGCGCTGAACCAATGGGACGCACACAGCCTGACTGCTACCCTCGCCGCCAGCATCCTCTTCCACAGCCACCTCCACGTTGTCCTCCTCCTCCTCATCCTCCTCCTCCTGCAACTGCCACCGAGCAGCAGACAAAAGTGTGGTCTGACTGTCTACCTGCGTTGCGTCTCCTCCTACCCCCGTCTCCTCTGTGTGCAATGCGTTCTCCCTTATTGCGATGAGCGATTCTTTAAGGACGCCTAGGAGCGGGATGGTTACGCTCACTATAGCGTCCTCGCTGCTGACCTTCTTAGTGGACTCCTCAAAGATACGCAATACATCGCATATGTCTGCCATCCATGGCCACTCGTGGTTGGCAAACTGAGGGAGCTGAGTTGGAGGCACGCGTGGATGCATCATCTGGTACTCCATCAATGCTTTCTGCTGCTCACACACCCTGGCCAACATGCAATAGGTGGAATTCCAGCGAGTGGGCAGGTCGCACAACAGCCGATGTTGAGGCAAATGGAGGCGTTGCTGGATTTTTTTTAAGCTAGCAGCAGCTACAGTTGACTCCCGAAAGTGAGCGCACAAGCGCCGCACTTTGACCAGTAGCTCTGCCAGGTTGGGGTAAGTCTTTAGAAACTTTTGTACTACCAAATTAAAAACGTGGGCCAGGCATGGTACGTGATTGAGTTCTGCAAGCTCCAGAGCCGCCACCAGGTTACGGCCGTTATTGCACACGACCATGCCTGGTCCTAGCTGCAGCGGCGACAGCCACATCTCTGTCTGCTGCAATATGGCGTGCCTCACCTCTGCGGCGCTGTGCTTCCTGTCGCCCAAGCTGATGAGCTTAAGCACCGCCTGCTGACGTCTCCCCGTGCCAGTGCTGCAACGCTTCCAGCTAGGGGCTGAGGGCGATGTTAAGGCAGAGGAGGAGGAGGAGGAGGAGGAGGAAGAGGAGGGGGGTCTATCAGAACCCATGCTGGCAATCTTGGGCGGGGGTGGTATGTAGGCCGTCCCTGTTTGCGACCCCGTCCCCGCTTCCACAACATTCACCCAGTGTGCCGTCAAAGAGATGTAGCGTCCTTGGCCGCAAGCGCTTGTCCACGAGTCGGTGGTCAAGTGGACCTTTGCGCTGACTGCATACCTCAGGGTCCGCCTGATGTTACGCGACACGTGCTGGTGCAGGGCGGGGACGCCACACCGGGAAAAATAGTGGCGGCTAGGGACGGAATAGCGAGGTGCGGCAGCCGCCATCAGGTCGCGGAAGGCCTGCGTCTCCACAAGCCAAAACGGCAACATCTCCAGGGCCAGCAGTTTGGAGATGAGGCAGGTTAAGGCTTGGGCTTGGGGGTGACTGGAGGCGTACTTCCGCCTGCGGTTGAACGCCTGCGAGATGGACAGTTGATGGGACGAGGAGATGGAAGGTGCAGACGAAGATTCGGGGGAAGGGGGGGCTGAAGGAGAAGGCCCCAAAGTAGCCGAGGCAGAGGCAGATGTGGAGGTGTCCTGGCTGGAGGTCTGGACCGCAGTGGCAGCACACAACAAAGGGGAAGAGGCAGTGGCAGCAAGACGGGGCGCAGGTTGTATTGCGTTTGCTCTCTCCCACTCAGCCCAGTGCTTGAATTCCAAGTGACGGCGCATGCCTGAGGTGGTCAGATTGCTCTTCTCAGAGCCCCTACTCAGTTTTGAGTGGCAGATTGCGCAAACCGCGCTCAGTTTGTCATCCGCGCAAACATTAAAAAATCTCCACACCACAGAAGTACGAGGCCTCGATGGGGGAGCTTCGCGCGACTGCCTGCTGCCGGGAAGAGCTTCGGCCCTGCTGGCTGTGGCCTGCCTTCTCTGTCTGGACTGTCCTCTGCCTCTGGACTGTCCTCTGCCTCTTGCTGCCTTATTCGGTGATGCGCAGACCGCATCTCCACTGCTTTCCCCGCTGGACATCACCCCTGTCCAAGTGGGGTCGGTCATTTCGTCGTCCACCACCTCCTCTTCCACTTCCTCTCTCTGCTCCTCCTCCTGCCCACTGGACATTCCAACAGCCTCCCTTGATGGCAACTGCGTCTCATCATCATCGCTCATGATAGCAGATGCTGGTTCCGGGTCCACATCACTAGCAGATGGCGGATACTCAAGTGTTTGGGCATCACTACAAACAAATTCCTCTGCTAGCTCCTGGGATTCTTGCAGCACATCTGGAAAAGGACCCGAAAAGAGGTCCTGGGAGGGGTCAAGGGTGGGCTGACTCTGTTGGCCAGGTTGGGAGGAAGGAGGGTCAGAGTGAGACTGTGTGGATGACTGGGTGGTGGACAAGTGACTGGAAGCGTTATCGGCCATCCATTGCACCACCTGTTCACGCTGCTCAGGCTTTAACAGAGGTGTACCCCGCCCCCCGCATAACTGTCCCATAAAGGCAGGGAAGCTGGATGAGCGTAATGCTGGCTGCCCCTCATCAGCACGCATTGTATCCCCACTGGCTTCAACGCGGTTTGTGCCCCCACCAGCATTTCCGCGCCCCCGTCCTCGTCCACGTCCCTTTGAGCTAGCCCTCCGCATTTCAGACGTTTTACTTTTTTGGCCATGCGTTATGCCAAATATAAAAATATTTTTAAGAAGAACACCTGGCTATACAGCCGTATACTGCCAGAAGGTGAAATGGTGCCTATACGCACCGGGTATATAACAAGGTTTTGTTGGTAAAGAGGACACAAAACAGTAGTGCCAAATATAAAAATATTTTTAAGAAAAACACCTGGCTATACAGCCGTATACTGCCAGAAGGTGAAATGGTGCCTATACGCACCATGTATAAAACAGTGTTTTGTTGGCACAGAGGACACAAAACAGTAGTGCAAAATATAGTTTTGTATATAGGTGCTAATACACCACTGAAGTCTTTCTGTCCCTATTCCAGCATCAGCAGCTACCCCTCACTAAAGCAGCCGTTTTGAGCAGAGTGTATATAGTTTTGTATATAGGTGGTAATACACCACTGAAGTCTTTCTGTCCCTATTCCAGCAGCAGCAGCTACCCCTCACTAAAGCAGCCGTAGCTGCAGCACTAATAAGTGCTCAGCTCTTGGGCCTCCACACAATTTTTAAAAGGTCTCAGCTCTTGGGCCTCCACACAATTTTTAAGAGGTCTCAGCTCGTGGGACTCCACACAATGTTTGAGAGGTCTCAGCTCTTGGGCATCCACACAATTTTTAAAAGGTCTCAGCTCTTGGGCCTCCACACAATGTTTAAGAGGTCTCAGCTCTTGGGCCTCCACACAATTTTTAAGAGGTCTCAGCTCGTGGGACTCCACACAATGTTTGAGAGGTCTCAGCTCTTGGGCCTCCACACAATTTTTAAAAGGTCTCAGCTCTTGGGCCTCCACACAATTTTTAAAAGGTCTCAGCTCTTGGGCCTCCACACAATTTTTAAGAGGTCTCAGCTCGTGGGACTCCACACAATGTTTGAGAGGTCTCAGCTCTTGGGCCTCCACACAATTTTTAAAAGGTCTCAGCTCTTGGGCCTCCACACAATGTTTAAGAGGTCTCAGCTCTTGGGCCTCCACACAATTTTTAAGAGGTCTCAGCTCGTGGGACTCCACACAATGTTTGAGAGGTCTCAGCTCTTGGGCCTCCACACAATTTTTAAAAGGTCTCAGCTCTTGGGCCTCCACACAATTTTTAAAAGGTCTCAGCTCTTGGGCCTCCACACAATTTTTAAGAGGTCTCAGCTCTTGGGCCTCCACACAATTTTTAAAAGGTCTCAGCTCTTGGGCCTCCACACAATTTTTAAAAGGTCTCAGCTCTTGGGCCTCCACACAATTTTTAAGAGGTCTCAGCTCTTGGGCCTCCACACAATTTTTAAGAGGTCTCAGCTCGTGGGACTCCACACAATGTTTGAGAGGTCTCAGCTCTTGGGCCTCCACACAATTTTTAAAAGGTCTCAGCTCTTGGGCCTCCACACAATTTTTAAAAGGTCTCAGCTCTTGGGCCTCCACACAATTTTTAAGAGGTCTCAGCTCGTGGGACTCCACACAATGTTTGAGAGGTCTCAGCTCTTGGGCCTCCACACAATTTTTAAAAGGTCTCAGCTCTTGGGCCTCCACACAATTTTTAAAAGGTCTCAGCTCTTGGGCCTCCACACAATTTTTAAAAGGTCTCAGCTCTTGGGCCTCCACACAATTTTTAAGAGGTCTCAGCTCTTGGGCCTCCACACAATTTTTAAAAGGTCTCAGCTCTTGGGACTCCACACAATGTTTGAGAGGTCTCAGCTCTTGGGCCTCCACACAATTTTTAAGAGGTCTCAGCTCTTGGGACTCCACACAATTTTTAAAAGGTCTCAGCTCTTGGGCCTCCACACAATTTTTAAAAGGTCTCAGCTCGTGGGACTCCCCACAATGTTTGAGAGGTCTCAGCTCTTGGGCCTCCACACAATTTTTAAAAGGTCTCAGCTCTTGGGCCTCCACACAATTTTTAAAAGGTCTCAGCTCTTGGGCCTCCACACAATTTTTAAGAGGTCTCAGCTCTTGGGCCTCCACACAATTTTTAAAAGGTCTCAGCTCTTGGGCCTCCACACAATTTTTAAGAGGTCTCAGCTCTTGGGCCTCCACACAATTTTTAAAAGGTCTCAGCTCTTGGGACTCCACACAATGTTTGAGAGGTCTCAGCTCTTGGGCCTCCACACAATTTTTAAAAGGTCTCAGCTCTTGGGCCTCCACACAATTTTTAAAAGGTCTCAGCTCTTGGGCCTCCACACAATTTTTAAGAGGTCTCAGCTCGTGGGACTCCACACAATGTTTGAGAGGTCTCAGCTCTTGGGCCTCCACACAATTTTTAAAAGGTCTCAGCTCTTGGGCCTCCACACAATTTTTAAAAGGTCTCAGCTCTTGGGCCTCCACACAATTTTTAAGAGGTCTCAGCTCTTGGGCCTCCACACAATTTTTAAGAGGTCTCAGATCTTGGGCCTCCACACAATTTTTAAGAGGTCTCAGCTCTCAGCTTCCCTTACTGCTCGGGTGACACACTGTAACAAACCTCCTCCTGTAAGCTTCCCTGACTGCTGGGGTGACACACTGTAACAAACCCCCTCCTGTAAGCTTCCCTTACTGCTGGGGTGACACACTGTAACAAACCTCCTCCTTTAAGCTTCCCTTACTGCTGGGGTGACACACTGTAACAAACCTCCTCCTTTAAGCTTCCCTTACTGCTGGGGTGACACACTGTAACAAACCTCCTCCTGTAAGCTTCCCTGACTGCTGGGGTGACACACTGTAACAAACCTCCTCCTGTAAGCTTCCCTTACTGCTGGGGTGACACACTGTAACAAATCTCCTCCTTTAAGCTTCCCTTACTGCTGGGGTGACACAATGACACAAGAGGACATGTCTGACCACATCTCACACACACACACACACACACACACACAATGACAATTAGGGGTGGGGTCTATTTATTTTCCCCCTTGCCTATGCCATCTGTGGTTGTCATAGGCAACGTGATTTTAAGGGGTGCAGAATTTTGTTCTTCTTTTTTGTACAGTTTGGCTTGGGGTCCATGGCAATGTAGAGGAAAGAAGGTTTCCTTGTCTTGTCTCACTTTACGTAGAAGTTATATTGTGTTTGGAGTGTATTGTTGAGTGGCTGTGATAGTGGCGTAATAGTGCGACTTGGGCGCGTTATATGCACCCAGACATGCTTCCCCTGCTGTCCCAGTTGCATTCCAGCAGTGTTGGCATCATTTTCTGATGTTTCAGGGTGGACTTGGTGACCTCCAAGTGGTCGAATTGAGATTTCCAAGTGGCGAGCATTTTTTTCCCATAGACTATAATGGGATTCGATATTCGGTCGAGTAGTCGAGTAACGCGGTCTATTCGAATCGAAATTCGAAATTTCGAATATTTCACTACTCGCTCATCTCTAGTCATGAACAGCCGATTAATCCACAGAGCCTTCCAAAACAGTTTTTTGCAATTTATTAATTCGGCTGCACAATACAGCTAATGACGCAAATCCTGTGATTTACAGGTTTCAGCAAATAACATCACATTAATATCATGCTCTGGACAGTCTTCCTGATACATGTGCAATATCTCTCGCTTTAGTCCATGGAAAAGAATGACACAGGGGAGCCTCTCCATTATAGGGTACACAGTCACAACACGGGTTCAATATATCCAGTGGTCACTGGAGGATAAAGGTCTTAGAGATAAATATAAGGTGATATGGACTTGCTGGGAAGACTTGTGAAACTCAGAAAGGTTTAGAGCGTCGCTATAGCTAGGTGTGGTGGACCTAGTAATGGTAGTTGGATTCGGTCACGCTCTCCGTTAGAGGGAAGCGGAGGATGCGGCCGTCATCGCGCTCAGAGCCACTGCTCTTAGATGTGCCGCAGGACCGGGAAGAGGTGTGTTGCCTTAGGCAATCTAGGGGGGGTTTGACACAGCGGGGCTGACAGCATTCCTACCCCGCATCACTCCCACGAGGCCCTCAAAGCCCAAGTAAACAGAACCCATGTGTGCTAACACACCCGGAAATCTCCCATCTAGAGTACATCACAAATGTGCAGAGGTTACACATTATCTTCTTAAAGGCACAGAATTATAACACATTTTTAGCAGATACAAGGTAAAATACATAGAAACATAGGTGGGTGACGGCAGAAGAAGACCATATGGTCCACCCATTCTGCCCTTATGTGTATATACTGTATGTTCTCTGTATCTTATGTATATACTGTATGTTCTCTGTATCTTATGTGTATACTGTATGTTCTCTGTATCTTATGTATATACTGTATGTTCTCTGTATCTTATGTATATACCGTATGTTCTCTGTATCTTATGTGTATACTGTATGTTCTCTGTATCTTATGTGTATACTGTATGTTCTCTGTATCTTATGTATATACTGTATGTTCTCTGTATCCTATGTATATACTGTATGTTCTCTGTATCTTATGTATATACTGTATGTTCTCTGTATCTTATGTGTATATTGTATGTTCTCTGTATCTTATGTATATACTGTATGTTCTCTGTATCTTATGTATATACTGTATGTTCTCTATATCTTATGTGTATACTGTATGTTCTCTGTATCTTATGTGTATACTGTATGTTCTCTGTATCTTATGTATATACTGTATGTTCTCTATATCTTATGTATATACTGTATGTTCTCTGTATCTTATGTGAATACTGTATGTTCTCTGTATCTTATGTGTATATTGTATGTTCTATGTATCTTATGTATATACTGTATGTTCTCTGTATCTTATGTATATACTGTATGTTCTCTATATCTTATGTGTATACTGTATGTTCTCTGTATCTTATGTGTATCATGTATGTTCTCTGTATCTTATGTGTATACTGTATGTTCTCTGTATCTTATGTATATACTGTATGTTCTCTGTATCATATGTGTATACTGTATGTTCTCTGTATCTTATGTATATACTGTATGTTCTCTGTATCTTATGTATATACTGTATGTTCTCTGTATCTTATGTGTATACTGTATGTTCTCTTTATCTTATGTGTATACTGTATGTTCTCTGTATCTTGTGTATATACTGTATGTTCTCTGTATCTTATGTGTATACTGTATGTTCTCTGTATCTTATGTGAATACTGTATATTCTCTGTATCTTATGTGTATACTGTATGTTCTCTGTATCATATGTGTATACTGTATGTTCTCTGTCTCTTATGTATATACTGCACGTTCTCTGTATCTTATGTATATACTGTATGTTCTCTGTATCATATGTGTATACTGTATGTTCTCTGTCTCTTATGTATATACTGCACGTTCTCTGTATCTTATGTATATACTGTATGTTCTCTGTATCTTATGTATATACTGTATGTTCTCTGTATCTTATGTATATACTGTATGTTCTCTGTATCTTATGTATATACTGTATGTTCTCTGTATCTTATGTGTATACTGTATGTTCTCTGTATCTTATGTGTATACTGTATGTTCTCTGTATCTTATGTGAATACTGTATATTCTCTGTATCTTATGTGTATACTGTATGTTCTCTGTATCATATGTGTATACTGTATGTTCTCTGTCTCTTATGTATATACTGCACGTTCTCTGTATCTTATGTATATACTGTATGTTCTCTGTATCATATGTGTATACTGTATGTTCTCTGTATCTTATGTATATACTGCACGTTCTCTGTATCTTATGTATATACTGTATGTTCTCTGTATCTTATGTATATACTGTATGTTCTCTGTATCTTATGTATATACTGTATGTTCTCTGTATCTTATGTATATACTGTATGTTCTCTGTATCTTATGTGTATACTGTATGTTCTCTGTATCTTATGTATATAATGTATGTTCTCTGTATCTTATGTATATACTGTATGTTCTCTGTATCTTATGTATATACTGTATGTTCTCTTTATCTCATGTATATACTGTATGTTCTCTTTATCTTATGTATATACTGTATGTTCTTTGTATCTTATGTGCATACTGTATGTTCTCTTTATATTGTATATGTGTGTACTGTATATTCTCTTTATCTTAGACTAGATGGAGGCTTATTTCAAGCATGTTCTTATTCAGTGACTGTTGGTTTCTCACCTACCTCTGCTGGAAGTTTGTTCCCGGCATCTTTCTGTAATATAATATTTTCTCGTTCAATAATTTTTATTTGAAGATAAGAAAATATACAGCAATATTTCCATTCAATCATGGAAATTATCTCTCCAAAAAAACAATATAGCATTTTCAAGTCTGTTAACCAGCATCACAATCTGCTAATACATATAATAACTGCATATAGACTACTTAACCAATAGCTCATGCAAAATAAAATAAGATAATAATAAGAAATAATAAGAAAAAAAAAAAGAAGAAGGGAGGATCGGGGGGGGGGAAGGGGAGTAAAGAGGAAGGGAGGAAAAGAGGGGAACACTAGACTAAAAGGAGTAGAAAAGTTATTCTCAAGCAAAGGAGGAAAACGCCTAACAACAAAGGGAAGGAACCCACTAAGTACCCTTTAAAAAATGCCGCAAGGGAAAAACCGCCCGCTCCTCAAAATTATACCTCCAATAGACTGATATCAAAGTCAGCTGGCAAGCATTCTTGAATCCAGGGCTCCCACACCTCCCGAAAACTCTCCAAAGTACCTTCATGCAATGAAGTCATTTTCTCCATAGCCATAATATTAGAAACCGAATTCTCGAATTCCCTATAACTTAGTTTAGGGGATTTCCAGGACCTTGCAATTACCAATTTGGCCCCTGTTAAAAGGTGGTAAATAAGACTTTTGCCATTTTTAGTGGCCGCTGCCACCGGACCATTTAGCAGTGCAATCCAGGGGTCGGGTGCTAAGGAAATATCTAATACTTTGCTAATAACGTCGAAAATCTTTTGCCAGAATATCTTAACTAAATGGCAATCCCACCAAATGTGAGACTGTGATCCTACTGCATCACATCCCCTAAAACAAGATTTACCTGCATCCCCAGCGGTGTAAGAAAAGCGGTCTGGAACCAAGTGCCATCTTAAAACACTTTAACATTAATCTCTATCGAATTCACTGATGCAGCCCGGCCGAAGGAGGCCAGCCAACCTTTCCGCTATTCCTCTTCAGAATATTGAAGACCCAGACCCCTCTCCCACCGGTGTTTAAGCTTAGCCCTAGGATCACTATGAGTCTTACAAAGCTGCTCATACACCTCTGTTATCGCGCCCCGAGCTCTGGGGTACTGTTTACACCTCACTTCAAACGATTGAGGTTGGTCCACATTTCCACTGGTTCGGATTAGTGACTTAATGAAATGAGAGACTTGTAAATAACCGAATAGCTCCTTCCCCGAAAGACCACATTTTTCCGAAAGCTTAGAAAAAGGGATTATACTCGATCCCTGCATACAATCTGATGTATATCGAATGCCTGCTTCCCTCCATTTAGTGAACCTTCCCAGATCTATAAATGCCGGGGTAAACATAGGATTGCCCCAAAGAAGCATCATAGGCAAGTGTGGAGAGGCCAAACCTCTCAAAAATTTAAGCCCATCCCATAAATGGAGGGAGAAAGAAATAAGGTAATCCCAGGTAGAGGACTCAGTGGGAGTCGCTCTTAGGTGTCTGCCCCTATTTCCGGCAGACACCTAAGAGCGACTCCCACTGAGTCCTCTACCTGGGATTACCTTATTTGTCTGTAGACCAGAGTTACCTTTACACTTCAGACGTCCGGAGCCCACACCAAGCGCAAGAAAGACACATAACAGCTATTCTCGGTGTGAACTGTTTATTTCATCACGATTTTCAGTATATAAAGCATGATAAGGCCTAGGCGGGGAAAAGCTCCTAATAAGGTTCTAAAGTGGACATTTGCTTTTTAATTGGAGTAGTTGTATCAACACCTTGCTGTCGGGGGTGTGTGCTGGGGGTGGCTATACATCAGCCCACCGTACGTCATGGGACTTCCCAGAGACCAACTTACCCATGGACATTTCTCAGAAAAAGTTGTTATGTTCTATTCTGCAGTCAGCACATTCCGTTCACACAGATAATGGCTGAGGCTCCGTTATTCTCACAGTTGAACCTTAAAGTTTCATAACAAAAACATACAAAGCATAACAATAAACAGCGAGGAATAACAGTAAATTAGTATACCAACCTTAAATTCAACTAGATTATAAGCTAGTGACTCAGCCCCCCCTTATTTTTCTATTTTTTCTTTTTTTTTTTTTTTAAATACATTTTAAGTAACACAATGGGCTATGTTCTATAATCTCAGTAACTAAATATTACTGTCTACACTATTCCAGCCCAGGATGGCGATTCGGGAGAGGAGAGGAGCAAAGTACGCCCATCTCTCCTAGCCCGTACCGTCATAATTATTAAAATTAAACAGTAACCTAATAACTTGTGGGGGAAGGTTCAACCATGTAACTCAGGATAACTGGTCATACAACCATAATCCACAAGCAGCGAAATCAATGGAAGACGATTGATGACAGGACCCAAACTTCACGCCCTTGCGACCCAGACGAGGGAGTTCAGTGGGGGAGGATGTCCCCCTGCAATATAGTCTCTGAAGACCTGAAGACTGGCAAAGAGATTTTGCTAACAGGGGTATTTCTTCAAGTATCCTGAATCTCAAGGGAAGTACTGCAGCCCTGCTGCCGAGTCCCTTTTCTTGATCTTTTCCCGGATCTTTGAAGGATTGGAGATTCTTCGATGGTTCTGGAGGATTTGGCTGTGGTGGACTTGATGAGGCCAGCAGTTGCTAGGTGAAACTGTAATTCCTCAAAGAAAGTGGCGGAGTAAGCCTTATCTTTAATATTGAAGGAGATACGAAAGGGAAAACCCCATCTATATCTGATCTGATTTTCCTGTAACAACGTTAACAACGGTTTCAGCTCCCTCCTTCTGGCCATTGTGGACGCTGATAGGTCTGAGAAGATCTGATATTTATGGCCCTGGAATGTTAACATACTCTTCTCCCAAGCTTTCTTTTGAATCAGTTCTTTCGTCTGGTAATAATGGAATTTAACGATCACATCTCTAGGAAGATCAGATTGAGAATTACGAGGACCAAGGGATCTATGCACTCGATCCATTTCCAATCGCTCTATAGGAGTGCCTGGGACTAGCTTTTGGCATAATGCAAGGATAACTGAATTCAAGTCCTCAAGATGTTCCGGAAGACCTCTGAAACGCAGGTTAGATCGTCTGTCACGATTCTCGATATCTTCGATCTTTGCAGAGAGTATGACATCCTTTTTAAGTTGCGCTACTTCAGATTCTAATATATCTTGCGACATAATTACTCCACTCACTTTATTTTCCAGAGCATTAAGGCCAGAAGTAATTCTATCTAATTCTTTGGACAGGTGCTCTTTAATAATATTTGTGTTTGACAATAAGGCCTTCTGTAATAGCCCTTCAAACTGCTTTATAAGAGATTCATTTGCTGTAACTTTTCTTCCTGTAAACTCTTGGCTGAGCCCCACACTTCTATTCAGCAAAAAAGAAGCTTCTGAGTGGGCAATCTCCTCCAGATGCAGCGGACATTTCCTCTGCCATTATGAAGCCTAATCAAAATAGTTATAAACCTTATATATAATTTTTCTGTCAGCTGTCACAGGCAAGATAAAGGCTAGGCTCACACTGATCCCCTCCTGAGCTCCTTGCAGCCTCCACCACCCTTTGTATGCCAGGGATCGCTAGAGCTGTCCATGCAATATTAAATATCAATGAGCAGGTTTACAATGAAGAGATCCTCCCCCCTCCAGCAAACACCCTCCACAGCCGGGGCTTAAAAGGACTGACCGTGTATCCAGGCACAGCGTCAGCTGCTCTTCCTCTCTATGCACGTCCCCTCGCAGACACGGGCTCAGCTGTCAAGGATGAAACTCCAGCTGGCTGCTATGCTGCGCAGTGACTCATACCGCCGCCATCTTACTGCCTCCGACGCTGCTGTACCTCCTGCCGCCGCCTCTCCAGAGCTGTCAATGGACGACTCCCCGCTGCCACCCCGCTGAGACGCCGACCTCGGGACCTCGCCAGGTAAGTTTTAGTCCCGCGCTTAGCCTCTGATCACCCCCTCCGCAACCGTCGGGCACGGAGCCGAGCTACACCGCGTCCATCTCGGCCTCGCGCGCATGCGCATATTTTCTATCATTGCTCCTGATCTTCCCTCCGACCAGCTTCAGGTTGGACCTATCATTAAGTCTCTTCCCTCCTGAACCTTATTACCTCCTGTCACATACATAAAGGTCTCCATCATGTCTCCTCGTTCCCTTCTTTCCTCCAGACTGTACAGATTACGCTCTTTAAGTCTCTCCTGATAAGTTTCTCTCCTTCCACCATTTTGGTTGCCGGCCATTCTGTTTGAATAATGTATTTTTGCAGAAAAATACAGCCAATTAGCCTAAGAAATGCATTTTTCCACCACATTCTGTAAATCAGGTGGTACTAAAATATTGTGACCACATCACTAGTCAATGACAGGCAGGGTAAAGCTCAGCACTGGAGAAAGAGGGTGACTGGCTTTCCTGGTGCAGGTGGAGATGTTTCTTTGGACTTCTTTTCTGTATAACGTTTTTTTTAATCATGTCTCATTATTATTTTTTTACCTCACTGCATCACTTTACAATTTTGGGTCTATTGTTTTAGGAATTCTTTTCCAATAAAAAAGGAGATTTCTGGGTTGGAAAGAAACTAGGTTGGCAGAACGTAGGGAACGAGTGGAAGCCTGAATGGAAATGGCCGGAAACATATTACAAGTAAGATTATATCGCTATGATCGCCCATAATGACAGCTGAGTGTACAGCACTTCTATAACTGTGACTGGGACTCATGGGAGAGGCGGGCATATTTCTGAAGCTCCAACCTTTCCGGGTTTGGGCCGAATGGCGACTTTGAACACCGACTTCTAGTTAGTCCGTGTTCTAGTTTGGGAACCTGAACTCGCAAAGTTTGGTAAGAATCCAAACAGTGCGGTTGGTGGTGCACCCAACATTAATCACCACTAGAGATGAGCGAATCGAATCTGACGAACCCGAATTCGTTAAGAATTTCAGGAAAAATTTGATTTGTTACAATTCCGAATAGCGCCACGATTCGATCGTTTGAATCGTTTCCTTAAAACTCCATTTACTACTATCCAAGCCATCTAAAATGGTGGATCCACATGTCAGGACATGTCCCACGGGGCAAGGGATCCTGAGTAGGGGTCACATGCTACCTATCTGCAGACAGGCTTCCCGATGTCACAGGCCTATAGAAGCGGCGGCCATTTTGCAGAAGCTCATTCCGACAGTGTATTGTGGCCAGAGCAGATCACGCAGAGAGAGCGAGGGACAGATAGACAGATAGATAGATATATAGATAGATAGAGAGATAGATAGAACAAGGAACAGAAGGAGTCGAGTGAGGGACAGATAGAGAAGGAGAGAGGCTGTGACAGTGACAGAGAAAGACAGGGAAAGTTTAAAGTGTTTGCATTAGCTTTTATGCCAATTTAGTGTTAATAACACACCTGCCTATTTAGCTTTTCCTTTACCTGGTGTCATTCTTTAAAAAGCATGCTAGCATTAATATTTCAAGAGTACCTGTCTATTAACATTGTGCACTTTGTAAAGAAAGTCACTTTTTCTCTGTTAAAGCAGCCAGCCTGTGCCTTTCAACAGGGGGCATCCCAAATACTAGCATAAATATTTGAAGAGTACCTGTCTGCTAACCATTTGCATTTTGTAAAAAAATCACTTTTTCACGTTTTAAGCAGCCATTGCCTTTCACCAGGGGGCATTCTGAGTGCTACCACTTATCTTTTAAGAGTATCTGCATCTTTACCTTTTACATTTCGAACAAAACCACGTTTTAAAACTGCCTGTGTTGCATTTAACTCTGACCAGGGGCATCCTGTGTAAGACCATCTGACAGTGTCTTTTTGCATTAGCTTTTAGTGTCTGCCTATTTTGCTCCAACTTTTCTACACACTTGCTGTTACAAAAATACTGTTTTAGGTGTAGTGTAGTGTATTGTTTTCCCCTCCTAAACACAGTAAAAATGTCAGGCAGAGATGTGCCAGGATGTGCACCGAGGAGAGGCCTAGATTCATCAGGCAGAGGTCGCAGCAGACTAGGGGCGAATGGCAGCAGGAGTCGTGGTGAGAGGCCTGATTTCCCGGTATCTGCTAGCGGTTGTGTCTCGACCAGCAATTCATCTGCCGTCATTCATTGGTTAAAGCGGTCATTGCCCTTATCACAGGTGACATCTAACCCCCAGTCAACAGTCCGTAGGTTCCTCGGACACAACCCTTAGTTGGCATGGCCCGGGAGCAGCCCCTGTCCTTCCATTGCCTCTGTCTTCCTCCCCCCCTCCAGCCGACATATCTTATGCTTTGGGTTCAGCTCCACTATTCAGTGAGGACGATGTGTTAGAGGAAAGTCAGCAGCTACTGCCCAGCCAAGAAATGGAGGAGACATCGGCCGCTTCTTTTGCTAGGCAGACAAACACTGAGGAGGAGAGTGGCGTGGGAAGTGGTGTGGCGAGCGTTCCAGCTCCTGCAGCAGACACTGTTGAGGAAACCGAGGAGGACATCAGTGACGTGCAGACACAACTCGATGATGATGATGATGATAAAGCCGATCGCACTTGGGAGCCCGGTGCAGAAGGGGCTTCAACATCATCAGGAGAAGAGGGTCCCAGGTTGCCCCTGAGTCAGCAGCTGAGGCAGCAAGGTGGTAATATGGTTGGCCGTCAGCATGGTGGCAGAATTGAGATGTTTGGAGCCAAACGTGGCCGGGGGCGGGGTAGACCACCTTCTGCGCAGCAGGCTACCTTCCCCGGAGGTAGTGGAGCAGGGGTTGTTGGTGGGAAAATTAGCTACTCGGCAGTGTGGCAGTTTTTCATCAAGCATCCGCAGGAGGGTAACCTGGCCACATGCAAGATGTGTAGACAGAAGGTGAAGCGTGGCCAGGGTCCCAATGTTGGTACCATGGATCTGCGGCAACATATGCAGCGTCACCATAAAGCGGCCTGGGAGAACCAAGGCTCCGAAGTGGGGGTCCAGCCTCCTGCGTCAGCCAGTGCCACGCCGCTCCCAATTTCAGCCAGCCAAGGCTCCAGCACCTCAGCCGAAGGTAGCTGTGCGTCAAACCCATCCTCTGTCGCTCCAGATGCTCCTGCTCCTCCTACTAGAGGTCAATCATCCCGCCAGCAATACATCAGCGAAGCCATGTCCAAGAGACAACAGTATGCGCCCACTCATCCTACAGCACAGAGGCTAAATGTACTCCTGTCCAAGTTGCTGGTGCTGCAGCCCCTCCCTTTTCAGGTGGTGGACTCTGCACCTTTCAGAGAACTGATGGCTTGTGCCGAGCTGAGGTGGAGAGTCCCAAGCCGTCATTTCTTTGCAAAGAAGGCAGTACCAGCGCTGCACAAATTTGTTGAACAGAAGGTGGGACAGTTCTTGAGCCTGTTGGTGTGCACCAAAGTGCACGGCAGCGTCGACAATTGGAGCTGTAACTATGGTCAGGGGCAATACATGTGTTTTACAGCCCACTGGGTGAATGTGTGTGCAGAGCCACAACAGCAACTTGGACAGGTCACGTCGCTTTGGCCTCCATGCTCTCATGCCATTGTGCCTGTGACTCCAGTGCGCGACTCCGCCTCCTCATCCGTCTCCTCAGCCTCCACTGTTCAGTCAAGTCTGGGTGCCCCTCCAGCCTACCATGTGTGCAGGGCACGGCGGTGTCACGATGTGCTTCACATGGTTTGCCATGAAGTCACACAGGGGAGGAGCTGCTAAAATTCCTTCATCAAGGAATCAGAACATGGCTTACTCCACGAAAACTGCAAATGGGAACCATGGTGACAATGGGAAGAACATCTTGTCTGCGCTGCGACAAGGAAGCCTGAGCCATGCGTCCTGCCATGGCACACGTGTTCAATCTAGTTGTCAAGCTTTTTCTGAAGTCTTCTCCCATCTGCAAGACATCCTAACAATGGGAAGGAAACTTTGCATGCACTTCAGCCACTCCTACACCGCCAAGCACACCCTTCTTGAGTTATAGCATCAGAATGGTATCCCCCAACATCTGATTTGCGATGTTTTCACCCATTGGAATTCCACCCTACATATGTTGGATCGACTATACGAACAGAGAAAAGCCACCAATAACTTCTTGATGATCCAAGCAGATAGGGGGACTCCCCTGTGTAACTTTAATGTAAACCAGTGGCAGCTCATACGTGACACCTGCCGTTTGCTCAGGGCCTGTCAGTCGCCAGGATTACGGGACAGGATTCCACTGCTTCATGTAATACAACACATGTTGGAAACCATGGCTGGTCAGGGCACTGGAGACAGGGAGCATACATTCCCATGGGAGCTGAGGAGGAGGAGGAGGAGCACAGTGAAGCACAGTTTAGTTTTGGTGAAATGGGCGATTTATCTAGTCATCTGACTGGAGAGGAGGAGCAGGAGCAGCCAGAGGAGCTAGATGGTTGTGAGGAAGGTGAGACAGAGGACCCGGACACACCGTGGCAGTTTGCAGTGGAGATGGAGACTGGTAGTCCCTCCGAGTCACTTGCACAAATGGCACGATGCATGCTCACGTGCTTGCGTAGTGACCACATAATTGTCTCCATTTTTCAGTGGGATGACTTCTGGCTCTCCAACTTATTGGACCATCACTACCGGCACAAAATGGGGGCATTTTTTACACCCACTGAGAGGGAGGACAAACTGACCTACTACAAAGACATTCTACGTAGGCAGTTGGCCGATGCCTATCTGCGCCATCGTCCATACTCTCGCAGGTCTGACTCGGGGGGACCTCTGCGCTCACCTTCCACTGCCATGGCTGCTGGGGGGGTGGCAGAAGCAGCAGCAGCTCCATCAGCAGCAGCCTCAGTCTTCAGTCGCTAATGAGTAGCTTTCTTCAGCCGCATAGTGAGGCTACTCATGAGCAGCAGGAAGACCTGGAGCAGGGCAAGAACCAACAGGTCTCATCATACCTTGAAATGACCATGCCAACGCACCTTGAGGATCCGCTGGACTTCTGCGCAGCCAAACTTGGCTTGTGGCCGCAACTGGCAGAGTTTGCCCTGGGAAAGCTGTCCTGCCCGGTCAGTAGTGTGCCATCTGAGCGGGTGTTTAGTATGGCGGGGACTATAGTCACGCCAAGGAGAACTCGTCTGTCCACGAAAAATGTGGAGAGACTCACCTTTGTGAAGATGAATCAGGCATGGATCAGCCAGGATTTCCACCCACCAATGGCTGATCTATGGTAGTAGCTGATGCATGGTAGCTCCTAATGCTGCAAACTCCAGGGTGTTTCTTTCAGGCAATATATGGGCTTCTTATGCTGCTGCTGCCAACTCCAGGGTGTTTCTTTCAGGCAATATATGGGCTTCTTATGCTGCTGCTGCTGCAAACTCCAATGTGTTGTTCAGGCAATATATGGGCTCCTAATGCTGCTGCTGCTGCCAACTCCAGGGTATGTCTTTCAGGCAACATATGAGCTCCTAATGCTGCTGCCAACTCCAATGTGTTTTTCAGGCAATATATGGGCTCCTAATGCTGCTGCTGCTGCCAACTCCATGGTGTGTTTTTCAGGCAATATATGGGCTTCAAATGCTGCTGCTGCCAACTCCTGGATGTGTCTTTCAGGCAATATATGGGCTCCTCATGCTGCTGCCAACTCCAGTGTGTATTTCAGGCAATATATGGGCTCCCCATGCTGCTGCCAACTCCAGGGTCTGTCTTTCAGGGAATATATGGGCTCCCCATGCTGCTGCCAACTCCAGGGTGTGCATTTCAGGCAATATATGGGCTGCTTATGCTGCTGCCAACTCCAGGGTGTTTTTCAGGCAAAATATGGGCTTCCCATGCTTCTGCCAACTCCAGGGTGTGTTTTTCAGGCAATATATGGGCTCCTTATGCTGCTGCCAACTCCAGGGTGTGTTTTTCAGGCAATATATGGACTCCTTATGCTGATGCCACCTCAATGCTCTGTAATTGTGCCACTCTGTGACAGCAACTCTAATAGCAATGCCTCTGATCTGCATGTCATACTTCTTTACAGTGTTATTTCACTAACCCAGCATGCATCCTATGCATGTTACAGGAAGGCAAAATGTTCTACAACCCTATTGAGGCTCTCGGAAGGGCAGAAATAGCCATTTTTAATAGCGATTCCCCGCAAATAAATTCGGACCAAAGCATTTTTTCCGGAAAATTCGGCGAATCGGCCAAATCTAACTTTCCATAAATTCGCTCATCTCTAATCACCACCTTTTCAATGCTACTCCAGAAAAAGGAAGATGCACCACCAATCTAATATACAATTAATCAAAGGATCAGATGGGGGACCTGTGCCCAAAATGAATACCACCTCTCAAATTGCACAATCCCCAAATGTGTAGCCCTAGCAGCCACAAGAACAAGCAGAAGGTATACAAGACACCAAATAACTCCCAATAAATTATCGCAATTCATTTAATATAATCACGTTTATTTAAAAATACACATAAATAAAAACAATCCCATCACAGGGGCATCCCAACTGAGCATAAGTCATAATATCTCCACATAGTAAATAAATATATTAAAAACCACAAGAAATCTGATAAATTTACAAAACTATCAATTATTTCAAACCAATCAATATTGACCCTGTGCAAACATTGCTTTCTAAAGTGCCAATCAATCAATAAATAAAAATAAAAATCTATCAACAGTGAAAAACCCAATGGCTAATAAAGTCCCCAATTATAAATGGCCAGGACAGAAATCACAAGCGCCACTCAGCATGGGATTGTTTTTATGTATGTGTATTTTTAAATACATGTGAATATATTAAATGAATTGGGATAATTTATTGGGGGTTATTTGGTGTCTTGTATACCTGCTGCTTGTTCATGTCCATGAAGACTCTCCCTGACTCTACTCAGACATGGGTGGCAGGTATACCACCTGCACAAGCCTCTAGCTGGCCTGGCACCCCCTAAGTTACCCAGCTGCTCCAGACTGCCCACTACATTCTTCTGGCACTCCTGCTCCTCAGTCTTTGGCCCCTCACAGACCTACTCTTGCTCCACATGAATGTCCAACCAGACTGTTGCTGGCTCTACTAGACATGGGTGCTAGGTATAACACCTGCACCAGCCACTTGCTGGCCCGGCACCCCCTAAGGTTCCCAGCTGCTCCTGGATGCCCACTACATTCTTCTGGCACTCCAGGGCCCACTTTCCATAGCCCAACCACACTGAACTTCCCCTCACATCTCTCTACTGGGTTCTCCTCCCCTCTCCTCTCACACTCCCCTTTTATCCCCTCCAGGAACAATCATGGTTGTCCATACTCAGAGCCATGGAGGCTCCTAAGCTTATAGTGGAATTCCAGTGCCAATTCGCCCCCCCCCCATCCTGCCACCCTACCTAGGCACTAAGGAAAAATAAAAAAACTCACCTTATCTCACCCGTGGGCTGGCACTGCTCTCCCCGAGCACCAGATCCTGGGTGCTGCAATCTTGTCTGGAAGCACAGAGACAAATCCCCTGGC
Organism: Gastrophryne carolinensis; assembly: GCA_027917425.1. Lineage (NCBI taxonomy): Eukaryota > Metazoa > Chordata > Amphibia > Anura > Microhylidae > Gastrophryne > Gastrophryne carolinensis. The sequence goes on along the minus strand of CM051234.1, from coordinate 651,054,448 downwards.
TCCGTGTGCACTCCCACCCGTGGATCATGGGATGCGACTTCATTCTCAGAGGCTGCCGTCCATGACCGGTAGAGAGTTCACTGACCCGAGGATCAAGTTAGGGTTTTTTTTCTTCTTTGTAAACCCCCTGTCCTGCCTCAGTGCCAGGGTAGGGTGGCAGGGCTGGTGGAAGGTCGATTGAGACTGGGGTTTTGCTTTAAACAACTTACTCTATTTCCTATCCTACAGTGGCATATAGTGGCCAAACTTAGCAACTGTACCCACAATCTACAATATCCCTAAACTCCCAACTATCCATTATAACAAGTGTTCCATGTGGCCGCTGGCTTATGGCAAGTGTGTCCAACCAGCTCCAAGGCCAACAGTGCAAATGTGATGCCTAGTACCAACACCTATGTCCTACAGCATTGGTCCAGTGCTTTTTCAGATGTGCCTCAAATAGCCTTGTCAATGGACATTAGGGCTGATTCAAAGCCTCTTTCACATGCACTTTCACATGAAAAAGCCTGTGTATTTTTTCCGTTGGATCTGGGCCATTTGTGAGTTTCTCGTTAGCTTTTTCCATCGTAATAGTGTTTTCGTTGTGTGTATTTTTTTACATTCATGTGTAAAACTCGTGATGAGTGAGACTTCCACATGATTCAGAGCCCAGATTTAGCATGTGAGAGAAGGCTTTACAACGGGAAATTTCCGACGGCACTTCCGGGTACTATTTGTTGGTGAGATGTGAGGTGTGCTTTCGTGGTGTATGAGAAAACAGAATTGAGTTGTTAAGGCACTGGGAGGCTGTCACCTTCTTTTAAACACCCCCCAAAATAAACATTTTTAAATATTTTTGAATAAAATGTGACATATTTTTTGATAAGGTATATTTTTTTTTAACTTTTATATTTTCTAAAATTACATTTTCAAAAACATTAACCACCCCCCCCCCAAAAAAAATATTAGAAATATTAAAAATAAAAATACATTACGAATAATCATTTCATAGTTTACCGTATTTTTCGCCCTATAAGACGCACCTAGGATTTGGGGGAGAAAAATAAAAAAAGAAAAAAAATATTTTAAATCAAAAACGCACCATTACAGACAGTGTGGCATTCCCCTATCCCATTCCCATAGGCCGTGTGGGATGCCCCCATTCCATAGACAGTGTAGCATGCCCCCATCCAATTCCCCGTATACCCAGTGTGGCACCCCCCTCCCATTCCCTATATACTCAGTGTGGCATCCCCCCCTCCCATTCCCCATATAGGCAGTGTGCACCCCATTATCATAAGCAGTGTGGCATTCCCCCCACCCATTCCCCATATAGGCAGTGTGCCCCCCCATTCCCATAGGCTGTGTGGCATTCCCCCTCCCCCCATTTGTATAGGCTGTGTGGCATCCCCCTCTCCCCCCGTAGGATGTGTGGCATCCCCCCTCTCCCCCCATTTGTATAGGCTGTGTGGCATCCCCCTCTCCCCCCATAGGCTGTGTGGCATCCCCCCTCTCCCCCCATTTGTATAGGCTGTGTGGCATCCCCCTCTCCCCCCATAGGCTGTGTGGCATCCCCCCTCTCCCCCCATTTGTATAGGCTGTGTGGCATCCCCCTCTCCCCCCATAGGCTGTGTGGCATCCCCCTCTCCCTCCATTTGTATAGGCTGTGTGGCATCCCCCTGCCCCCATTTGTATAGACTGTGGGGCATCCCCCTCTCCCCCCATAGGCTATGTGGCATCCCCCCTCTCCCCCCGTAGGCTGTGTGGCATCCCCCCTCTCCCCCCATTTGTATAGGCTGTGTGGCATCCCCCTCTCCCCCATAGGCTGTGTGACATCCCCCCTCTACCCCCATTTTTTATAGGCTGTGTGGCATCCCCCTCCCCCCATTTGTATAGACTGTGTGGCATCCCCCCTCTACCCCCATTTTTTATAGGCTGTGTGGCATCCCCCTCCCCCCATTTGTATAGACTGTGTGGCATCCCCCTCCCCCCATTTGTATAGACTGTGTGGCATCCCCCTCTCCCCCCATAGGCTATGTGGCATCCCCCCTCTCCCCCCATAGGCTGTGTAGCATCCCCCCTCTCCCCCCATTTGTATAGGCTGTGTGGCATCCCCCCCCCTCTCCCGACATTTGTATAGGCAAGGCGGCATAATAAAAAAAAAAAGTAAAACTCACCTCTCTGCTGACACAGCTCCACTGAGCGGCCGGCTCCGTGAATGGGGTGGGCGTGGCCTGCGCCGCGTCGGCGCAGGCCACACCCACCCCATTCACGGAGCTGGCTGTAAGAAGCAGCGGCAGGCTCTGTCCCGGCCCCGCCGCTGCGATCGCTGTCTTTTACCAGCAGCGATGACAGCGCCGGGGCCAGAGACAGTGCTCCCGCCGCTCCTCCATCTGCTGCTTCTTCCTGGGCACATGCGAGCACCTGCTGCCTTGACCTGGGTGCTCGCATGTGCCCCAGGCGGAAGAGCTGTCTCTGGCCCCGACACTGTCATCGCTGCCGGTAAAAGACAGCGATCGCAGCAGCGGGGCCGGGACAGAGCCCTCGCCACTCCTCTGGGCTCCCGCAGTGTGACAGGCAACGCAGGACCGCTGGGAACGGGTGAGTTTTTTTCTATTTTTATTTATTTTTTTTTACATTCACCCGATAAGGCGCACGGACATTTTCCCCCACTTTTGGGGAAAAATAAGTGCGTCTTATAGGGCGAAAAATACGATATATATATATTTATGTTTTTATACAACTCTTAAGGTCTGCTTAAATGTTATCAAATTATTCCCATTTGTTTATTTAAAATGTTGGTCACACTGCTTAGATGACTTGCCTGGAAGTAGGAATGTTTTTTTTCTGGGGAGCAGGGGAAACTTGAGCCTGGTGCAACAGGTCAGAGAGTTAGATTTTTTTATTTTTTTAATATTGTATCCTAACCTAGGTGCAAGAAAAAATACCTAGCCCTGTGTTACAAAAGTGTTTGCTGCCAGGAGAGGTCACACAATGATTTGAGCAAAAAAAATTTAATTTTAATTGCACAACACACTATTTAAACACCAACAAATGAAACCCCATTGAAATGTATGGCAGAGCGACACTGAGCGAAAGGTAATATGTGGCGCTCATGAACCTGCTGAGCTGCCTGTAATAATACATGTGACGCTACATGGAGCTGTTAAAGGCACTCACCAGATTCACTTTATTAAATGTGGTTTTACGTACAGCGCCCGGCATTCACCAGAAGCTACGTGCCGCTAGGTAGCATTACCTCAGTAATTTTTACATTACATCCATATGGGCATCCCAAATACTCAACTAGGTAGAAGTAGAGAAGAATGCATGGCAAGCATTAAAGTGGTTAAGGTATGCTTTATGAATTAAAAAGAAGAATGCGTTAAAGTGGTTAAGGTATGCTTTATGAATTAAAAAGAAGAATGCACTAAAGTGGTTAAGGTATGCTTTATGAATTAAAAAGAAGAATGCGTTAAAGTGGTTAAGGTATGCTTTATGAATTAAAAAGAAGAATGCATTAAAATGGTTAAGGTATGCTTTAGGAGAAGAAAAATGCATGGCATGCATGGCATACTAAGTAGTTTGTAGTTTGGAACAGAAGAGAGTTGGCACAGCAATAAGTAAGTAATGGGCTTGCAGGACCAGGGTATGTAAAACAGTTAAAAAATAGGCTTGCATATGTGTAGAATCCACCCAAAAAGCCAGTGTCTGTGTATAAATCTCACAAAAACAAAAAGTTCACGGAATATAGGGGCTAAATGAAGGTAAAAACAGGAATTTTCCAATGGAAACTAGAAGAGTCTCACCTGACATTCACACATCTCACCTGACATTCACATACACAAGAGCTTCGTCTGTGAAATTGGATTTGAGAGAGATTCTCACAGTGTTCTCGATGGCTCTCACATCATCGGGAACAATACGAGATGCTCCTGATGTAGGCTCTGAATCATGTGAACGCTCCGATACTGAAGAAAGACATGTGTAATGTTCACACGGAGAGATAAAAACGGGAAAGAATGTAGAAGGCTGTGAATCGACCCTAGTATCTATTTCCAGTTCGACCCTCTACAAAGGAAGTATTGGCAGGGGCTTTGGCCAAATGTATTTCTCAAGTTCAGTGGGTTTTGGTCCACTTTAAACGTAATTTATTTGCTTGAAAAATCGATTCGAGCTTCCTGAATGTTTCTGCTATTCTCTACATTTCAGAGGTCAGAATTATCAGAAAACCAAAGACAAATGCTGGAAAATCAGTGGCGGGAATCTGGTGGCAGATGACTGTTGGAAGTACAATTACTGGGTTTGTGAGAAGAACGTGCTGCTGACATCAGTGACGGACAACGCTCCCAGCTTTATGCTGTGGGATACCGAGTATTCGTGTTCCAAGAAATCCAACTGAAAGCGAGGAACCAGAACTGCCCACCAAGATCTTCTCTACTTTATCTGGTCACCAATATCACCCTATCACCCTATCCTGCCCAATATCTATGCAGCGGGAGAAGCTACATTAGCATACCTCCCAACTTTCCATGGTGAAAGGGGGAAAATATGATTTCATTAATATTTGCTGCACATTCATCTCCAAAATTTCGATTAGAGATTAATATTATAAATATCGCAAATACTAATAACGGCCATCAATCTCATACAAACCAATGGTCGCTGAGGCTGTCCTTACACATCCAATGACATGTCCCAAGAAGAAATATCTTCCTTGGATGCCGCGCACTTCAATCTATTGACCTCGATTCACAAAGAGGTGAAAAAAATTCTCATGGTAGTAAAAAATTCAATTCATGAGAACAAAGCCTGAGAATGTCTCTGTTACTGAATCACCAGATAAAAAGACAATGAAAGTCAATGGCAGCTTTTACTACAGGTAAAAAGGGGTAAAAAGTTTACAACTTTTTTCAGGAGTAAAAAAGTGCCATTGACTTTCATGGTCTTCCTATCTGGTGATCAGGGGCGGACTGGGACTAAAAAACGGCCCGGGACTTTTTGGGGCACACCGGCCCTGCTGCAATTTTCCTGGCCCAGTATAGTATATTAATGTCACATATATATATATATATATATATATATATATATATATATATATATCATATTTTGTTCCATGGTTTACAAGGGTTTAGAGGACAAAAATAAGAAAGAAAATATTACGAACAAAATGGTGTGCTAAAATCCCCCCTCCAAATCACCCCATTACAGCCAGTGAGCATCATCACACATTGGAGGTAGTACTAGTGCAGCATCTCCCATTACAGACAATGAGGGGCATCCCGCATTACAGGCAGTGAGGAGCGTCCCGCATTACAGGCAGTGAGGGGCGTCCCGCATTTCAGGCTGAGAGGGGCATCCCGCATTACAGGCAGTGAGGAGCGTCCCGCATTACAGGCTGAGAGGGGCATCCCGCATTACAGGCAGTGAGGAGCGTCCCGCATTTCAGGCTGAGAGGGGCATCCCGCATTACAGGCAGTGAGGAGCGTCCCGCATTACAGGCAGTGAGGGGCATCCCGCATTACAGGCAGTGAGGAGCGTCCCGCATTTCAGGCTGAGAGGGGCATCCCGCATTACAGGCAGTGAGGAGCGTCCCGCATTACAGGCTGAGAGGGGCATCCCGCATTACAGGCAGTGAGGAGCGTCCCGCATTACAGGCAGTGAGGGGCGTCCCGCCTTACAGGCTGAGAGGGGCATCCCGCATTACAGGCAGTGAGGAGCGTCCCGCATTACAGGCAGTGAGGGGCGTCCCGCTTTAAAGGCAGTGAGGGGCATCCCGCTTTAAAGGCAGTGAGGGGCATCCCGCTTTAAAGGCAGTGAGGGGCATGCCCCTTTAAAGGCAGTGAGGGGCATCCCGCTTTAAAGGCAGTGAGGGGCATCCCGCTTTAAAGGCAGTGAGGGACATCCCACATTTACAGGCAGTGAGGGGCATCCAGCTTTACAGGCAGAGAGGGGCATCCCGTGTTTGCGGGCAGAGAGGGGCATCCCGTGTTTGCGGGCAGAGAGGGGCATCCCGTGTTTGCGGGCAGAGAGGGGCATCCCGTGTTTGCGGGCAGAGAGGGGCATCCCTCATTTACAGACAGAGAGAGCGCTACTGTCTCTGCTGGGAGGAGAACGCACACAGCCGGCTCTTACCTTTCTGCTGCAGCCGCTAACAGGGCGTCTCACCGGGGTTCAAACAGCACGGGCCTGCCCAGGACTGTCTGCGGTCATACGAGAGGCTGATGAAATTCCCTTCCCCGGGAGTCAACGAGATGATCTCTCTGCGCACGCGCACGTGGTATCCGATACCTCGGAGGTGCGGTGTGTCCGGCTCGCGGCCTGCAGTCCCCTCTTGCTGCTGTGTGGTACCGGGCTGCCTCCCCCACGCAGCTCCTGCTTCTATTGTGGCACCGGGACTCTGCCGCTGAAGCATTTGATTCTGAGGCTGCCTCAGCCTCATGGTCGCAGGCTCACGGGGCGCGGGTGCTTCCTGGTTGTTGCGCGCCGGTTGGTGGGCGTGCCCCATATGGTCGGCGTCCAATAAAAACAATGGACGCCGCCCATTGACGGCCACCAACCTGCGCGCAACAGCCAGCAGCTGCTTGTAATGTGTATGTGTGTGAGAGCGGCGGCCGCCACCCCTTCTACCACGGTCTACCACGGTCTTCTGCCGCAGATAGAGAGAGCGAAGGCCGCGATCGCGGATGAAGGGGTGGCGGCCGATGAGCAGAGAAGGTTGTGGCCTTGCCATGTGCCGGCCTACCGGGATTCTGCCCGGTATGCCCTATGGCCAGCCCGCCCCTGCTGGTGATTCACTAAGAGTGAAATTCTCAGGCTTTTTTCTCATGAAATTAATTTTTTACTACCATGAGATTTTTTTTAAACTCTTAGAGAATCAGGGCCATTGTGTGAAAGATTATCCACCGCACACAGTAAGAGGTATAAATGAAAAACGATTTAATTCACCAGCAGACTAAATAACCTTCACTAATCCAATATGTTCCCGAAGTTTCCTCAGATCACCTTAAATGTTACAGGAAGTTATATCATGATCAGTTATAAGTTAGATACAATACAATAAATGTCATAATGGAGAGACAGAGAGAGCGAGAGATACTTATGCCCTTATTCATCAAGCGATAGCGCCAGGTAGTGTCTGACGAGCGCCAGGTCCCGCCAGCTAACGGCGGCTACCGACTCAAGTACGCCCGGCGGCGGCCACAATGACGCATTTATCACGCTAAATGAGGCTAGCGCCGGCGAGAGCGTCAGCTAGCGCGGGATTCATCATGTAGCCGACTGCAACGAACAGCGCCGCTGCTAATCCCATCACAGCGCCAGGTATGACCTCTTGCTACCTGGCGTTGTCCAATGCATTTCAATGGAGCAATCTTTAATTAATCATAATTAATTGCTATTAATGTTTTTTTTTTTTTTTTTTTTAATGTCAAAAATTCTGTGACCACTTCTGCAATGTTAGGATTTATTTTTAAGGTTAAAAAAAAAAAAAAAATGAATTTGTGCAGAATTGATATTAGAGGTCTGATATTAATGTATTCATATTACAAAATGTTTATAAAAACTTGTATAATTTTACAATCAAAAAATATGGTTGTTTGGGGGTTAAAAACTATTTTAAATCCATCGCCGCCAGCGCTCTGGGGTTTAAACAAGGAATTCACAGCGCGAAAAAATTCGGAGCGTGATTTGTTAATGAATCTGCAGCAAGCCGTTCGCACTGGCCATTCGTTGTCAGGCGCTCACATACAACGCTGAACCTGTGAAACATCGACCCCTAACCCCGTATTCAACATTTCCGCACACCGACTGAGTCGCTGTCAACAAGCAAACCCCGGCCAAGCACAGCGAATACTAGCTGGCGCTGTGAAAATCACGCTACTGGCGCTCATCTGTCGCTACCTGGCGCTATTAATGAATCGGCCTCTTTGCCATCATTATACTTCATTCAGGTGAGGTGGGCCCGTCCATTGAAATGCATACCCCTGCAACCAGCCTCCTAATCTACTAACACCAGGGGGTGTGGTCAGCAATCCCCGCCTCCTGGATGTGCCCGCCTCTGTGAGATTATCTATAAAGTGATATAACCCCCAAACTGAACTTTCACCCTGAATAAAATTCTAATATCTTATATGTCTCCCCCACCCTGTACATACAGATTGCCCACATTAATCAGGACCTTCACCCTGAATAATAGCCTATCTTGTATGTTTCCCCCCTGTACATACAGATTGCCCACATTAATCCGGACCTTCACCCTGAATAAGAGTCTATCTTATATGTTTCCCCCCCTGTACATACAGATTGCCCACATTAATCCAGACCTTCACCCTGAATAAGAGTCTCTCTTGTATGTTTCTCCCCTGTACATACAGATTGCCCACAATAATCGGGACCTTCACCCTGAATAAGAGACTATCTTGTATGTTTCCCCCCTGTACATACAGATTGCCCACATTAATCCGGACCTTCACCTTGAATAAGAGTCTATCTTATATGCCCCCCCCCGTACATACAGATTGCTGACATTAATCCTAACCCTCACCCTGAATAAGAGCCTATCTTGTATGTTTCCCCCCTGTACATACAGATTACCCACATTAATTCGGACCCTCACCCTGAATAAGAGCCTATCTTCTATGTTTCCTCCCTGTACATACAGATTGCCCACATTAATCCGGACCTTCACCCTGAATAAGAGCCTATCTTGTATGTTTCCCCCCCTCTATACATACAGATTGCCAACATTAATCCGGACCTTCACCCTGAATAAGAGCCTATCTTGTATGCCCCCCTCGTACATACAGATTGCCCACATTAATCTGGTCTTGAACAAAGTTGCAGCCCAGTGGGGGAAAGAATGAAAAGTCAATGACTAAAAACTTAAAATATATTAATTTTAGATGCTGGGGAATAGTTTTTTTAATGGTTTGGGCCTTTCATTGAATGATAGTGAAGGTCCGGTTTAAGCATGTTATCATATTGTAACCAAGAAATTCATGATCCCCAATAGATTCTTAGTTAATGTGGACCAAAACCAAGGATTTTGACTATCCTGAGTTTTGAATCTTCCCCCCCCGTCGCACGGATGCCCTGCAGTATGAAACCCCCTCAGATTGCCGAACTCACCTCTTCCCAGTCCTATGCCGCATGCGCGGACGCTCATTCAATCAGTGCGCTTGGAGCCACTGAGGTCACGCCGTCTAAGCTTCGTCTAAGGCCAGTGGCCCCGAACCCGTTGACAGCAACATCCCCCTCTTCCCTCTAACAGGGAGCATGTCCGCACCGACCACTCACAAATGCCTGGCGCGCGCACACGTCCTGCTAGAGGGATAGCGGGGATGTAGCCGCGGCTCACGCATGCGCCGTTGAACCAGGAAACAAGGTACATGTATGGGGTTTCACACAGCAGGGCATCCTGATTTTGGATGCCCGGGGGAATCGATCAGCCTGGGAATCTATAAGATCAAGGTGGGTTTTGATCCAGTTTAAATGAACCAAAACACTAAATACATATCATACAGAGTCTGATACTATGTGGATTATCAGTCTCTGGCCAATACATATATGCCATGTTTGATATCAAATTAAAGGTCTTATAATTCTGAATAAGATTCTCTTATTAATATTTTCATAACTTACATACATCGTTCTCCACAAATATCATCCAATGTCCGTGTCTAATGTGTATTTCTATGTCTTTCCTGCCTCCAACCTAATTAGGAATTCAAGGATTCAGTTTCAAAAGTAAATTATCTGCAGATCGGAGACACCTTCGCCATTGAGATTCCCGGGCCGATTGATTACCGCCCACGGGGCATCTGAGATGCCCCGTTCACTTACCTTACTTCCCGGTCCAACGCCGCATGTGTGGGCCACATCCCCGCTATCCCTTTAGCAGGGGGCGCGTACCAGGCATTTGTGAATGGCCGGCGCAGGCACGCTCTCTGTTAGAGGGAACCGCTCTGCTTAGATGCCGGTCTAAGGACTATAGGACTATAGGATACTGCTGGGGAGTAGCTCGGACCCCCCGATATGTCTTGCCTGACCTCTCTGACTCAACCTCTGTATTATAAATCAATTCAATGTAGAGGCCGCACTAACATATAACAAGTTTTTTTCTTTTTCCTTTTCAAAGTAGAAAACGTCCACAACGCTGGATAGCTACAGTCACAATAGCTACAGATAATCTATACAATTTGCATATAAATTTAGATACAATCTCCACGGGACGAGATTGTATATAAATGTATTTATATGCAAATTGTATAGACAACCTCTGTATTGTTCACCCTTTAACAACTGGTTGGAGAATCACGTGTTTAAATTAAGAGTGATGCCGATGCTTTCCCCGCACTGACTAGAGACGTGGTGGCCGGGCAATGGCCCACATACCGCAGGGAAACGCGCCTAACTACAGGGAAATAAGCCATATACAGGGGAATATGCGCTAGATATCCCGGGTGACATGCTAGATATCTCGGGTGACATGCTAGATATCTCGGGTGACATCCTAGATATCTCGGGTGACATGCTAGATATCTCGGGTGACATGCTAGATATCTCGGGTGACATGCTAGATATCTCGGGTGACATGCTAGATATCCCGGGTGACATGCTAGATATCTCGGGTGGCATGCTAGATATCTCGGGTGACATGCTAGATATCTCGGGTGACATCCTAGATATCTCGGGTGACATGCTAGATATCTCGGGTGACATGCTAGATATCTCGGGTGACATGCTAGATATCTCGGGTGACATGCTAGATATCTCGGGTGACATGCTAGATATCTCGGGTGACATGCTAGATATCTCGGGTGACATGCTAGATATCCCGGGTGACATGCTAGATATCTCGGGTGACATGCTAGATATCTCGGGTGACATGCTAGATATCTCGGGTGACATGCTAGATATCTCGGGTGACATGCTAGATATCTCGGGTGACATGCTAGATATCTCGGGTGACATGCTAGATATCTCGGGTGATGCGCATGCCCAACCTCATGGAAACTTTAGCATCAAATGACCTACTGAACTGAAGCTTCTGAGCTCTGGTACTGAGGAAGATTACTAGAAACTTGTACAAGTCTACTACAGAATGGGGCAGTCCGGCATTCCCAAATAATAGCACAGCACAACAGCTTGTTTTTAATCAAGTGTCTTTTATTGGTTGGTGACAAAGATACCGTATATACTCGAGTATAAGCCGAGTTTTTCAGCCCACTTTTTGGGCTGAAAAAAGCCGCCTCGGCTTATACTCGAGTCAGAAGGATAGTCACAACGCTACGCTGCTAGGCATGGGTAGCTCAGGGGTTAATAAGCCCTCCTCCTCACCCTCCTTCCTCCCGGCACTCCTTGCTGACAATCTTTACTTCTCTCCAAGTAAACGAGTAGCTTCCGGTTCTGCCATCTACCGTCTCCACGAGCAGCGCTGCTGGGAGTGACGCCACCCTCTCCCAGCCGCCTCTGCGCTGCTTGTCGGGCAGTGGATGGCGGGAGCGGAGGCTGCTCGTTTACTTGGAGAGAGGTAACACTGTCAGCAAGGAGTGCGGGGAGGAAGGAGGGTGAGGGAGAGGGGGCCTATTAACCCCTGAGCAACCCACACCTACCAGCATATTGTTTAACCATGACTCTAGTTCAGGGCAGCAACTAAATGGGCAAGCCGAGGTCCAGTACAAAAGCAGTACATTCAATGTGTTCTGCGGTGAAACACCCAGATTTGGTATTTACCCTGTGTGTGAAGCCCCCAGTGCTTCTAGATTTCTCTTTTACTTCATGTGCAGTCTCTCGCATTTCCCACCCTAGGCTTATACTCGAGTCAATAACTTTTCCAGTTTTTTGCGGTAAAATTAGGTGCCTCGGCTTATATTCGGGTCGACCTATACTCGAGTATATACGGGTAAGTGTTTTGTGTATTGAAAAAATTATTGTTACTATGGTGTACCACAGATAACTTTTTTGTATGACACAGAAGGCAGAAAAAAAATTGAACTTTGCTAAAAGATAATGTAATCTATAGAATTTAATTGATAGCGGGGTCAATGGGACCAAGAGTTCAAGGGGGGCTCACCTCCATTTCTTGTAATTGAGTACAATATTGAACACAAACCCGCCAAAGACCAGTTTTCTTAGGTGTTATATGTGGGGGTTTGCCTACAAGTCCATCATAGTAGTGGGATGCAATTAGGACTTTAAATTAAAATAAATTAAGAGAGAGACATGCACAATGGGACAATTCAACACATGACTCTGTCTTTATTGAAGGAAGGATGTATCTTTTAAAGACAAAGGAGAGAGAAACATCATTTTCACATAACACAGAATAATGTTATCTCGCTGTTGGCGTTAGGAAGTTATTTATCTTAACCTTGGGGGCATGGAATGGTGCTTCAGGTACCATTTCAGGTATTTCCATCTACGAGCAGAACAGAAGGAGCGGGAACTGATAACGCGTGTCAAACAACTAGTAAAACATATTGCGAATAAAAAAGGCTAACTCCAGCGCCCTGACTTATTATTGCGCATAAACTCTGACCAAGATAAATTAGAAATTGTGAGGTGGAAAATTAAATATTACAATTAGTATTAATTATTTAGTTCTAGCTGCCTGTATGCCATCTCACACATTATCAGTGTTTAGGGGGATTTTCACCCCTCCCTCCTCATAGGTTTAAACCATTACAAAGAATGTTATGTCTGCTTAATGAGAAACAGATGTTCTTCATGTCTGAACTATAACATCTATATATGTGAATCTGTATATGTATGAAATGTCCAATGGACGTCTGACATGTGTTCAGACATCCAATCAGAATGGTCATTTAAGCTTCTTTGTTTAAAACTGTATTTAAGCAAACAAAAGAGCCAGTAATTCGGGCAGTGGCAATCAAAGTAGCAGCCCCCGGTTGACTGAATAAACATTGTATTTGCTGAAGACCTTTGTTTCTGAGTCAGTTCCATTTCTACTCCTCTCGCGCCCAGAATAAATGGTGCCCACAGAAAAATGCAAGACTGGGGGTGAAACTTTTTCCTGTATACCAAACACGGCCTTTTGCCGATCATTAAACCGGACCAACACCCATTTTTTCTTTAACGGGTGTTGGTCCGAGCGCGCTGATGGCCGCATCCCCCGCTTCCCTCTAACAGGGAGCGTGCCCGCGACGGCCATTCACAAATGCCAGGTGAGGGCACACGCCCTGCTAGAGGGATAGCGGGGACTTGGCTGTGGCTCGCGCAAGCGCCATTGGGCCGGGAAACAAGTTAAGTGTATTGGGTGACCTGGGGGATTTCACACAGTGGGGCATCCCGATTTTGGATTCCCCGGGGGGGAGTGAATTGCTTGGCCTGGGAATCTTATAGAAGAGCTAACAGACGGCTGAGCTGGCACGGGTGGCAGCAATCAGGCCCCGAAGCAGCCAGATGTCGCTGCAGCAGGCTGCTGCAACATCCGAAAGGTAAGTAGGGGCCGATTAGAGGGGGAGATCGGCCCCTTTTTATTTTCGGTCTTACTTAAAGTCAATAAGTCTATAAATTGTAGGGCAAACGGCACTAGTCGAATTATAAAGAATAGGATGGTATACCCAAGGTTATGAATACAAGGTGGCCATATATATATTATATAAGCTGTACTGTATAGTAATGTTGTAATAAATTCATGATACAGATATACTTTATTACTATTTATTTGGTATATTAATTATTGTCATAATATCTAAGTAAATCACTGCTCAAAAAGAGCTATTAATACTATAATAAAATAAAGGCCCATTGTGTTCCTGGAAGCAGTGGAGTGTGATTCCTCTACATTCTTCACAGCAGTTGCGGCAGTTTGTCATCAGTCTGTTTCCTCTCTTTGTGCGGTGGCCGATCCTCCTCGCCTCTCTCCTTGTTTGCCATGGCTGACACAGTCACCTACGCGGAGCTGAAATTCGCCGATGCTGCGATCAATGAGACCCGGCACGCTGGTGAGTGGATCTGATTGGTGGGAATGGTTATCCCAGCCTGAAAGAAGGAATTGCTTTGCTCTGCAGCTGGGCTGTTACAACGAAACACATCAGACACAGACAGCGATGCTTCTCTATGGAAACTCTAATGCTCACTGGCTGTATTGGAGGGATGCCCCTCTCTGGCTGTATTGGAGGGATGCCCCTCTCTGGCTGTATCGAAGGGACGCCCCTCTCTGGCTGTATTGGAGGGATGCCCCTCTCTGGCTGTATTGGAGGGATGCCCCTCTCTGGCTGTATTGAAGGGATGCCCCTCTCTGGCTGTATTGAAGGAATGCCCCTCACTGGTTGTAATGGAGGGATGCCCCTCACTGGTTGTAATAGAGGGATGCCCCACACTGGCTGTATTAGAGAGATGCCCCTCAGTGGCTGTAAAAGGAATTGCTTTGCTCTGCAGCTGGGCTGTTACAAAGAAACACATCAGACACTGACAGTGATGCTTCTCTATGGAAACTCTAATGCTGGTCACACGCACTGATTTTAGTTTGACAGAGGAGACAATCTTCACAGTGATCTCTCCGTCACAGCAGCATAGTGCACAGATCACAGAAAGCTGTAAGCTATCTGTGGGCTATTTACATTTAAATTGCAGACTCATTATTTATTTACAATGTATCGCAGCTGACCACAATAGAAACACTTATCATGCATCAGCTATAACAATGTAACTCTCACCAGGGAGCTGGCAGGCTTTTCAGAATGACTAATCTTGTTTGTTATAGTCCAGGCAGGAGACTTTCATTGCAATTTTTAGCACCCAGAGATCTTTTGCCTCTGTACTTACAATACATAAAAATAAATAAATAATAGTGGCCATTGTGTGCCAACGCACACATAGAATTCTTTCTCCGCATTTACCCAACGGTGCACAACTCAACTCCATAAACACACACTATATTAGTGGCTACACACAGGTGAATTACACACAGTGGACACACCAGTGAATAATCACCATGTGAGTGACCAGGGGCGGACTGACCATAGAGAGACCCGGCCTGGCGGGCCGCTCTGCTTTAGGCCCCTTGTACCCAGCCCCACTGTACCCACAAGCTAGGGAACCCCAGCCCCTAATGCTATAGTTCCATCCACCATCATAGTTGGGGGGCCTCAGCAGGGACAGCCTGGTCCGGGCCAGGGGCTGATAAAATCCAGGGCTGATTTTGTAATTACAAGTGAATTACAAACTTGAATTCCTACCAGGTTGAATATCTGGAATATGAGAGAATCGTAATCAGTATCAAAAGCAGTGGGCAGGTTAGAAGAATGAGGATGGAGTAGTTTTCCATTGTTTTCCCATTCGCCAAATGGGAAAACAATGGAAGTCAATGGCCTTGATTCACTAAGAGTTGAAAAAAATTAGCAGGGTAGTAAAACATTCAATTGAGAATATTTAGTGAATCACCAAATGGAGAAACAATGAAAGTCAATGGAACTTTTTAACTCCTGAAAAAAGTATTGAACTTTTTACTCTAGTACAAAATACTATTGACTTTCAATGTCTTTCTATCTGGTGTTTCACTAACAACTTTTGGTGAAATAAAGGCCAATTACACTTTTTTTTACTCATGAGAAAAGCATTGATAACCTATCAGGGGCAAAGCTGGTGATAGCTGGGGCTTGGAGGTCCCCCACCTTGTATTATATCCTATCAGGAGCAAAGCTGGTGATAGCTGGGGCTTGGAGGTCCCCCACCTTGTATTATATCCTATCAGGGGCAAAGCTGGTGATAGCTGGGGCTTGGAGGTCCCCCACCTTGTATTATATCCTATCAGGGGCAAAGCTGGTGATAGCTGCGGCTTGGAGGTCCCCCACCTTGTATTATATCCTATCAGGGGCAAAGCTGGTGATAGCTGGGGCTTGGAGGTCCCCCATCTTGTATTATATCCTATCAGGGGCAAAGCTGGTGATAGCTGGGGCTTGGAGGTCCCCCACCTTGTATTATATCCTATCAGGGGCAAAGCTGGTGATAGCTGGGGCTTGGAGGTCCCCCACCTTGTATTATATCCTATCAGGGGCAAAGCTGGTGATAGCTGCGGCTTGGAGGTCCCCCACCTTGTATTATATCCTATCAGGGGCAAAGCTGGTGATAGCTGGGGCTTGGAGGTCCCCCACCTTGTATTATATCTGTAGCGATAACCCTTATCGCCGGAGGGCTTCACCGCCCGAGACGTCCTTTTCCCAATCGTAAGAGGTGCTGCAGGAATCCCAGAGTCGTCCGTGAGGAAACAGGAACAGCCCTTACAAGGGCTAGTGAACTGTAATATAGCGTTTCCCCCAATAAGAGACAGAACTTCAGTATTGAGGGTGAAGGTGAAGTGTTTTTATTAGTGCCACACTGGGCCTTATATACACAAGTCTCCATGCAATGGGACCTCCCCCGTGGACCTCATGACAAATACACAGACCAACTCTGCCGGTGACGCAATCAGCAAAACAATAGGCGTCTGTAATACACTCAATCAGAACAATGCCATTGCCTGTGACGTAATCAATTAACACAAAGGCAGTTTATAATACAATCCAAACTACAATGACCTAATTAAGAAAAGGCCAGTGAATGACCCGGTGGGCAACTGAATAGTGATGACATCCAAAAGACAGAGCGTCTGTCACAATGCCCCCTTTTTGTGGAACACCCGGCAGACCCGGATTGACCCTGTTCGGGTTAACGTGGGGCTGTCCGGACTCTTGTTATGGGCAGAGTTCTGTGTAAGGACAAGTCTGCACATAGTGAGTAACCGGACTAAACATTGACGTGGGCTGTACATAGGAATCGGTCATGGGTGGGGTCCAAACACTGGGATATTGTGGCGTTGGTGAGTTCAGCACCAAAGTCCTTGGTTGGATGTGTGCACAGGTGCTTTGCTTTCTTATAGCTGGTCCAAGTTTCAATCTCTTTCCATGGTAGCTGATCGGAGAATCCACAATCTTCTGCACATCTACATCATCGTAAAAGTAGACAAAACCATAACCCTTAGAAACGCCAGAAGCATCCCTAATAATTTTGACACTCTTTACAGCGCCATACTTTGAAAAAACATCCTTAATTTCAGGCTGATTAATCCGACGGCCAATGCCCCCAACTAAAATTGTGTTTGGCATACGTTTCCCTTCTGGAAGGACGTAACCTGATGGCTGATCCTCTTCTTGGCTTCTTGTAACAGACATGACGTGATGCAGACGAAACCCCTGGGTCTCCCCGACCAGTGGGCTGGAGTCGGCAGCTCGGGCTGGAGACCGGGTTGTAACAGGGTTGACGCTGGCTGGCCCAGAGGTAGCGTAGGCAGAAGTCATTGGTCCTAGATCATTTCCCAATAGTACTTCTGCTGGTAAGTTGTCCATAAGTCCCACCTGTACCCTGCCGGATCCAGCGCCCCAGTCAAGATGTACTCGGGCGGTGGGGAGTCGAAACACAGCTCCTCCCGCCACCCTTACTGCAACGGTGTGTCCAGTGCGGTCTTTGTTCTTGACCAAATGAGGTTGGAGCAAGGTAAGTGTGGCTCCTGTGTCGCGTAATCCTTGCGCGGTGCGCCCATTGACTCGTACCTCCTGACGATGGTGCTGTCGGTTGTCTTGGATGGCCGCTTGTACGGGATCAGCTTCATACAGTACCCCCAGATACTCTTCCGAACTGCTCTCAGCTTCCAAACAGTGTGCCACAGGAGTACGGGAGGTGGAAGGTTGCTTTTGCCCCCACGTGTTTCGGGGAGGCTCTAGGGCGCAATCACTGCGATAATGTCCCCATTGTTTGCAACGATGGCACTGAACTGTGGAGAGGTTCGGTTGCTGCGCTGGCCTATGTGGCCCAGAGTCACGAGTTGGAGCTGAAGCCACAGGTGCTTGAAATTTGATGGGAGGTTGTGGTTTTGGAGCGGAGTGTTCTGTCCGGCGAGCATCAGTGTACTTGTCGGCTAGACGAGCAGCCTCAGGTAGCGTTAGAGGCCTCCGGTCACGTACCCACTCTCTTAGCTCTGGTTGCAGGGCATTGAGAAAATGTTCTAGTAAAAACAACTGTAGTACATCCTCAGCGGTCGTGGCTTTGCATCCAGTGACCCAGTGTGATGCTGTACGATGGAGGCGACATGCCCACTCCGTGTAAGAATCCCCTCCCTTCTTTTGGGATCCCCGAAATCGTCGCCTGTAGGCTTCCGGGGTGACAGCGTACCGGGCTAACAAAGCCTCCTTTACCAGATGGTAGTGTGGTAAGTCCGCATCAGGGATGGCCCGAAAAGCATCGGAAGCTTTCCCAGATAGTTTCTCTGATAATATGGTGACCCATTCCTCCGTGGGTACCCGGTGTAAAGCGCACTGGCGTTCAAAATCGGCCAAAAATCCGTCAATCTCGTCGTCACTTTCCTGGAAGGACTTAAATGCTGCAAATGGAATCTTTCTCCCCCCAGTGTAACTGAGGCTGAGAGGCTGCTGGGTTGAAAGTCGCCGATCTTCCCTTCGCTTACTGGCCTCTGCCTCCGCTGCGGCGAAGACTCGGTCGATCAGTTCCTGTGATGGATTCGGGCCATAGACCGACAATCTGTTCCGAACCGCTTGAACAAGAGCAGCGTCTTCATCGATCTCTATATTGGTTTCAGTCCTCACTGCTGCATGATCCATTTCGATCAGCTCGGCTATCAGTTCCTGACGTGGGCGGTTGCTAGCTGACCTTCCCCGGCTCTCGAGTAGATCCTTCAGGGTCAGCCTTTTCAACTTGTCCTACTGACTCTCCATCAGGGTAGCACTCTCTCTGGGTACAAAGGACCATCCGACCGCTTGCCACCAATTGTAGCGATAACCCTTATCGCCGGAGGGCTTCACCGCCCGAGACGTCCTTTTCCCAATCGTAAGAGGTGCTGCTGGAATTCCAGAGTCGTCCGTGAGGAAACAGGAACAGCCCTTACAAGGGCTAGTGAACTGCAATATAGCGTTTCCCCCAATAAGAGACAGAACTTCAGTATTGAGGGTGAAGGTGAAGTGTTTTTATTAGTGCCACACTGGGCCTTATATACACAAGTCTCCATGCAATGGGACCTCCCCCGTGGACCTCATGACAAATACACAGACCAACTCTGCCGGTGACGCAATCAGCAAAACAATAGGCGTCTGTAATACACTCAATCAGAACAATGCCATTGCCTGTGACGTAATCAATTAACACAAAGGCAGTTTATAATACAATCCAAACTACAATGACCTAATTAAGAAAAGGCCAGTGAATGACCCGGTGGGCAACTGAATAGTGATGACATCCAAAAGACAGAGCGTCTGTCACAATATCCTATCAGGGGCAAAGCTGGTGATAGCTGGGGCTTGGAGGTCCCCCACCTTGAGCTTCAACACCTCTAAAAACAAGGTTAACTGCATTATGGCCATGGAAAAATTGTCCGCCATTCACAATGGGACTTTGGAGCTGCTCAGGGAGGTGTGGAAACCTTGGCTTCGGAATTTTCTGCCTTCAGATTTTGATGTAAACCTAATGAGCATTTGATCCTTCCTCAACCCTTCCTTTATTCCCTCCCTTATACCCCCCCCCCCCCAATAGGGGTTGTTATTTTTCTTTAATTTATTTGAATTCAACTTCTTTAGTAACTCTTGAATCTTATTCAATTTTCTTGTTTGCAGTGAATAAGCTTCTGATTGTGACTTAAGTTGTCTGTAATCTTTAAACTCTGTGTATGAACAGTATTATGCTTCTAGAATAATGTTCCCAATATACACAATAAAAAGATTGATAAAGAGAAAAGCATTAAACTTTTTACCCCCTTTTACCTGTAGTAAAAAGTGCCATTGACTTTCATTGTCTTCCTATCTGGTGATTCACTGTGACATTCTCAGGCTTTTTTCTCATAAATTGAATTTTTACTACCATGAGAATTTTTTTCAACTTTTAGTGAATCAAGGCCATTGTTAGTGACTTTGTTGGTGGTGGTTGCATGACATCATTCAGTTGCTAAGGCTGGGCAATTCTGAATTCCCCTTGATTTTTTCTGTTGCCGACCTTTTGCCTGCTTTCTGACTTCTCCCAGTTTGTTGCCCAGACTGACCGTGCCTGTCTTAGATTTCAAACTTTAAAGTGAGCGTAAAGCCATGCGGCACAGCGCAGGGCCGTCCTGGATTCTACAAGACTCCAGAACTGCCAGGACTTGTGTCCTCAGGTGACATCATTTGCACCAATAAGTCATGGGGCAATCACGTTTCTTTAGACATGTCATGTCTCCCTTGTTTATAGAGCTTCAGGATTCAGGGGTGCAACAAAAAGGAGATCTGACAGGTCTGGTATATTAATTAAGCAGTAAAACATTACCTCTTATTTATTTCTTCATTTATAATGGATCCTGGCCTTGAGGATAATCGATTGGAACTTCTTGTCACTAGGGGGTACTTGGCCTAACATAGCTGAGAACCCCTGATTTAGAGGATGCAGCGCCTATCCCCCCGCCCTACTATTACAGGCAGCTATAGCCAGACTGAGAGCACTACTGGTGGAAAATGTGATCTCAACATCAGAATAAAAATAATATACTATATTTTACGCGTGGGCAGTTTTAGGGAAGTGCAACTTGCCTGTCTGCCCAACAGCCCGAGATCAGCGTCACAAAGCCATGAGAGCGGATCTTCACATTTCAGATGCTAAAAACGTCTGGTGATTGTTCCTCCTCATGACAACAGGATTTGAGGGTCGTCATCTGCATAGAAGTGGTGTTGCAAAACAAATGAGTTTATATCGAACATGCTCAAGCAGTGGCCCTCGGAGCTATCTGATGTGGCCCTTAACGTGCTGTCAGGACAATGGGAGGGGTAAAAACACATGGGCCTTGATTCAATCAAGGTAGAAAAACATTCTTATGGTAGTAAATGATTCAATTCATGAGAAAAAAGCCTGAGAATGTCACTGTTACTGAATCACCAGCTAAGAAAACAATGAAAGTCAATGGCATTTTTTTACTCCTAAGAAAAGTAGAGAACACTGTAGTAAAAGCTGCCATTGACTTTCATTGTCTTTTTATCTAGTGATTCAGTAACAGTGACATTCTCAGGCTTTTTTCTCATGAATTGAATCTTTTACTACCATGAGAATTTGTTTCTACCTTTATTGAATCGAGGCCATGATGTGTAAAGGTAGTAGGGGTACATATCCCAAATAAAAACATTCCGAACCTATTAATTGTGGCCCTCGACCAGGGTCCAAATCATTTAAAGCGAACCAAAACCCACTGAGCTTGTGAAATAAATTTGGCCAAAGCCCTTGCTAGTATTCCCTTCTTAGGATGTAGACCTACAAATAAATAGAATTGTCCTTGGGACCAATTCCAATTGCGGAGCAACCTATAACAGGATCCTCCAATTGTGTGACCCACATATATGTATGGAAAGCACCGGTTGGTGCATGGTCAAGCGTCATAGACACACTGCTGAGTCTGTGTTTAGGCAATCCCCAGAAAACATAGATACTAGGGATGAGCGAATCGATCCGGACGAACCCGGATTCGATCCGAATTTCAGGAAAAATTCGATTCGGATCGAATCCGAATTTCCCCGCGATTCGATCACTCGAAGTTTTCCTTTAACATCCATTCATTTACATTACAGGCATTCTAAGATGGCGGGCGGGACATGTCTGGACATGTATCCCGCGCCAGTGCAAGCTGGGGCAGTCACATGCAGCCTATCAGCAGCCAGCAAGCCCGGTGACGTCACACAGCGGTATTTAACGGCGGCCATCTTGCTTTTCCTCATTTCTCTATTGCATTCGTGACAGACAGACAGAACGCTGTGTAGCTGAGGCAGTTAGACAGGCTGGAGACAGGCTGGAGACAGGGACAGACAGGGACAGACAGGGACAGGCTGGAGACAGGCAGGAGACAGGCAGGAGACAGACAGGAGACAGACAGAAAGCCAGGGAAAGGTAGGAAAAACGGAGCTGGCTGACAGGGAGATTTTTTTTTTTTCATCCAGCCTTTGTTAGCGTTTTCAGGCTGCTTATAGTAACTAACTGTGCATATATACTGAACTGATCTTAAGTCTGCTGTGAGGCATCCCATTCTGTGACTAAAGCAGCCTCTGTTTAAGACCATATAAGCATTTGCTCTAATCATATTTGAAATTAGGCCTGATAAAGACACTTTTGCTGGCCAAAGCACTACTGTACCCTGGCAGCTCGATTCCTGCCCGGGGCATCCCATTCTGTGACTAAAGCAGCCTCTGTTTAAGACCATATAAGCATTTGCTCTAATCATATTTGAAATTAGGCCTGATAAAGACACTTTTGCTGGCCAAAGCACTACTGTACCCTGGCAGCTCGATTCCTGCCCGGGGCATCCCATTCTGTGACTAAAGCAGCCTCTGTTTAAGACCATATAAGCATTTGCTCTAATCATATTTGAAATTAGGCCTGATAAAGACACTTTTGCTGGCCAAAGCACTACTGTACCCTGGCAGCTCGATTCCTGCCCGGGGCATCCCATTCTGTGACTAAAGCAGCCTCTGTTTAAGACCATATAAGTATTTGCTCTAATCATATTTGAAATTAGGCCTGATAAAGACACTTTTGCTGGCCAAAGCACTACTGTACCCTGGCAGCTCGATTCCTGCCCGGGGCATCCCATTCTGTGACTAAAGCAGCCTCTGTTTAAGACCATATAAGCATTTGCTCTAATCATATTTGAAATTAGGCCTGATAAAGACACTTTTGCTGGCCAAAGCACTACTGTACCCTGGCAGCTCGATTCCTGCCCGGGGCATCCCATTCTGTGACTAAAGCAGCCTCTGTTTAAGACCATATAAGCATTTGCTCTAATCATATTTGAAATTAGGCCTGATAAAGACACTTTTGCTGGCCAAAGCACTACTGTACCCTGGCAGCTCGATTCCTGCCCGGGGCATCCCATTCTGTGACTAAAGCAGCCTCTGTTTAAGACCATATAAGCATTTGCTCTAATCATATTTGAAATTAGGCCTGATAAAGACACTTTTGCTGGCCAAGGCACTACTGTACCCTGGCAGCTCGATTCCTGCCCGGGGCATCCCATTCTGTGACTAAAGCAGCCTCTGTTTAAGACCATATAAGCATTTGCTCTAATCATATTTGAAATTAGGCCTGATAAAGACACTTTTGCTGGCCAAAGCACTACTGTACCCTGGCAGCTCGATTCCTGCCCGGGGCATCCCATTCTGTGACTAAAGCAGCCTCTGTTTAAGACCATATAAGCATTTGCTCTAATCATATTTGAAATTAGGCCTGATAAAGACACTTTTGCTGGCCAAAGCACTACTGTACCCTGGCAGCTCGATTCCTGCCCGGGGCATCCCATTCTGTGACTAAAGCAGCCTCTGTTTAAGACCATATAAGCATTTGCTCTAATCATATTTGAAATTAGGCCTGATAAAGACACTTTTGCTGGCCAAAGCACTACTGTACCCTGGCAGCTCGATTCCTGCCCGGGGCATCCCATTCTGTGACTAAAGCAGCCTCTGTTTAAGACCATATAAGCATTTGCTCTAATCATATTTGAAATTAGGCCTGATAAAGACACTTTTGCTGGCCAAAGCACTACTGTACCCTGGCAGCTCGATTCCTGCCCGGGGCATCCCATTCTGTGACTAAAGCAGCCTCTGTTTAAGACCATATAAGCATTTGCTCTAATCATATTTGAAATTAGGCCTGATAAAGACACTTTTGCTGGCCAAAGCACTACTGTACCCTGGCAGCTCGATTCCTGCCCGGGGCATCCCATTCTGTGACTAAAGCAGCCTCTGTTTAAGACCATATAAGCATTTGCTCTAATCATATTTGAAATTAGGCCTGATAAAGACACTTTTGCTGGCCAAAGCACTACTGTACCCTGGCAGCTCGATTCCTGCCCGGGGCATCCCATTCTGTGACTAAAGCAGCCTCTGTTTAAGACCATATAAGCATTTGCTCTTATCATATTTGAAATTAGGCCTGATAAAGACACTTTTGCTGGCCAAAGCACTACTGTACCCTGGCAGCTCGATTCCTGCCCGGGGCATCCCATTCTGTGACTAAAGCAGCCTCTGTTTAAGACCATATAAGCATTTGCTCTAATCATATTTGAAATTAGGCCTGATAAAGACACTTTTGCTGGCCAAAGCACTACTGTACCCTGGCAGCTCGATTCCTGCCCGGGGCATCCCATTCTGTGACTAAAGCAGCCTCTGTTTAAGACCATATAAGCATTTGCTCTAATCATATTTGAAATTAGGCCTGATAAAGACACTTTTGCTGGCCAAAGCACTACTGTACCCTGGCAGCTCGATTCCTGCCCGGGGCATCCCATTCTGTGACTAAAGCAGCCTCTGTTTAAGACCATATAAGCATTTGCTCTAATCATATTTGAAATTAGGCCTGATAAAGACACTTTTGCTGGCCAAAGCACTACTGTACCCTGGCAGCTCGATTCCTGCCCGGGGCATCCCATTCTGTGACTAAAGCAGCCTCTGTTTAAGACCATATAAGCATTTGCTCTAATCATATTTGAAATTAGGCCTGATAAAGACACTTTTGCTGGCCAAAGCACTACTGTACCCTGGCAGCTCGATTCCTGCCCGGGGCATCCCATTCTGTGACTAAAGCAGCCTCTGTTTAAGACCATATAAGCATTTGCTCTAATCATATTTGAAATTAGGCCTGATAAAGACACTTTTGCTGGCCAAAGCACTACTGTACCCTGGCAGCTCGATTCCTGCCCGGGGCATCCCATTCTGTGACTAAAGCAGCCTCTGTTTAAGACCATATAAGCATTTGCTCTAATCATATTTGAAATTAGGCCTGATAAAGACACTTTTGCTGGCCAAAGCACTACTGTACCCTGGCAGCTCGATTCCTGCCCGGGGCATCCCATTCTGTGACTAAAGCAGCCTCTGTTTAAGACCATATAAGCATTTGCTCTAATCATATTTGAAATTAGGCCTGATAAAGACACTTTTGCTGGCCAAAGCACTACTGTACCCTGGCAGCTCGATTCCTGCCCGGGGCATCCCATTCTGTGACTAAAGCAGCCTCTGTTTAAGACCATATAAGCATTTGCTCTAATCATATTTGAAATTAGGCCTGATAAAGACACTTTTGCTGGCCAAAGCACTACTGTACCCTGGCAGCTCGATTCCTGCCCGGGGCATCCCATTCTGTGACTAAAGCAGCCTCTGTTTAAGACCATATAAGCATTTGCTCTAATCATATTTGAAATTAGGCCTGATAAAGACACTTTTGCTGGCCAAAGCACTACTGTACCCTGGCAGCTCGATTCCTGCCCGGGGCATCCCATTCTGTGACTAAAGCAGCCTCTGTTTAAGACCATATAAGCATTTGCTCTAATCATATTTGAAATTAGGCCTGATAAAGACACTTTTGCTGGCCAAAGCACTACTGTACCCTGGCAGCTCGATTCCTGCCCGGGGCATCCCATTCTGTGACTAAAGCAGCCTCTGTTTAAGACCATATAAGCATTTGCTCTAATCATATTTGAAATTAGGCCTGATAAAGACACTTTTGCTGGCCAAAGCACTACTGTACCCTGGCAGCTCGATTCCTGCCCGGGGCATCCCATTCTGTGACTAAAGCAGCCTCTGTTTAAGACCATATAAGCATTTGCTCTAATCATATTTGAAATTAGGCCTGATAAAGACACTTTTGCTGGCCAAAGCACTACTGTACCCTGGCAGCTCGATTCCTGCCCGGGGCATCCCATTCTGTGACTAAAGCAGCCTCTGTTTAAGACCATATAAGCATTTGCTCTAATCATATTTGAAATTAGGCCTGATAAAGACACTTTTGCTGGCCAAAGCACTACTGTACCCTGGCAGCTCGATTCCTGCCCGGGGCATCCCATTCTGTGACTAAAGCAGCCTCTGTTTAAGACCATATAAGCATTTGCTCTAATCATATTTGAAATTAGGCCTGATAAAGACACTTTTGCTGGCCAAAGCACTACTGTACCCTGGCAGCTCGATTCCTGCCCGGGGCATCCCATTCTGTGACTAAAGCAGCCTCTGTTTAAGACCATATAAGCATTTGCTCTTATCATATTTGAAATTAGGCCTGATAAAGACACTTTTGCTGGCCAAAGCACTACTGTACCCTGGCAGCTCGATTCCTGCCCGGGGCATCCCATTCTGTGACTAAAGCAGCCTCTGTTTAAGACCATATAAGCATTTGCTCTAATCATATTTGAAATTAGGCCTGATAAAGACACTTTTGCTGGCCAAAGCACTACTGTACCCTGGCAGCTCGATTCCTGCCCGGGGCATCCCATTCTGTGACTAAAGCAGCCTCTGTTTAAGACCATATAAGCATTTGCTCTTATCATATTTGAAATTAGGCCTGATAAAGACACTTTTGCTGGCCAAAGCACTACTGGACCCTGCCAGGTCGATTCCTGCCCAGGGCATCCCATTCTGTGACTAAAGCAGCCTCTGTTTAAGACCATATAAGCATTTGCTCTTATCATATTTGAAATTAGGCCTGATAAAGACACTTTTGCTGGCCAAAGCCCTACTGGACCCTGCCAGGTCGATTCCTGCCCAGGGCATCCCATTCTGTGACTAAAGCAGCCTCTGTTTAAGACCATATAAGCATTTGCTCTTATTATATTTATATTATAAGACACTTTTGCTGGGCATAGGCTTACTGCTGCCTGCCAGGTGCACTTCTGTTGAGGCATCCCATTCTGTAACATAGCATACCCCTCTTTATTTACACTAAGCAGCTCTCTTATTTACACTAAGCAGGCCTGTTGGAGGCTGAGTGTTACTGCTCACTTTTGGTGTGCATTATATTCTGTTTCATATAGACCCACCGCTGCCCGGGGTTTTTTTAAATATCACCTACTACCACGCCAGTTAGACTATGTCGGGCAGACAAGTGCCTGGAAGTGAAAAGAGGAGTGGCAGAGGCCAAGATTCCGCAGGAAGAGCTCGCATCAGACTGGGGGCCAGTAGCAGCAGGAGTCACGCTGAGAGACCTAATCTGCCAGTATCTGCTAGCGGTCGGGTCTCCACCAGTAACGCATCTGCCGTGGTAGATTGGTTGACGCGCTCATCAACAACATCATCACAACTTACGTCTGAGACCCCCAGTCTAGGGTCGGTAGGTTCCTCTGACACAACCCTGAGTTGGCATGCCCCGAGAGCAGTCCCTGTCCTCCCATTGCCTCTGGCCTACGCCGTTCCCTCCCCCAGCGACGTATCCTATGCTTTGGGTTCAGCTCCACTCTTTAGTGAGGAGGACCATCAGATAGAGGACAGTCAGCAGCTACTGCCCAGCCAAGAAATGGAGGTGGCTTCTTTAGCTAGGCAGACAAATAGTGATGTGGACAGTGTCGTGGGTGCTGCGAGCGTTCCAGCTCCTGCGCCAGACACTGTTGACGAATCCACGAACATCAGTGACGTACAGCCACAACCCGGTGATGATGATGATGATGACGATGAAGCCGATCGCACTTGGGAGCCGGGTGATGAAGGGGCTTCATCGTCATCATCAGGAGAAGAGGGGTGCAGGTTGCCCCGGAGTCAGCAGCTGAGGCAGCAAAGTGGTAGCAGTCAGCATGGGGGCACAATTCCAAAGGCTGGAGCCGGCCGGGGCCGGGGCCGGGGTAGAGCACCTGCTGTGCGGCAGTCTACCTTATCGGGAGGTAGTGGAGCAGGGGTTCCTGGAGTTGGCAACAGCAGCAGTGAATCAGTGAGGCCAGGGGGTGGGAAAAGTAGCTACTCGGCAGTGTGGCAGTTTTTCCTGAGGCATCCGCAGGAGGGTAACATGGCCACATGCAAGATATGTAGGCAAAAGGTGAAGCGTGGCCAGGGTCCAAATGTTGGCACCACGGCCCTGCGTCAACATATGATGCGTCACCATAAAACGACCTGGGAGAACCGAGGCTCCCAAGGGGTGGTCCAGTCTGCTTCCTCACCAAGTGAGCTCCCAATTTCTGCCAGCCAAGGCTCCAGCACCTCAGCCGAAGGCAGCTGTGCGTCATACCCATCCTCTGTCGCTCCTGCTCCTCCTCCTCCTCCTCCAAGTCATGCATCCCGCCAGCAATCCATCAGCGAAGCCATGTCCAAGAGACAGCAGTATGCGCCCACTCATCCTACGGCGCAGAAGCTGAATGTGCTCCTGTCCAAGTTGCTGGTGCTGCAGTCGCTCCCTTTTCAGGTGGTGGAATCTGCACCTTTCAGAGAACTGATGGCTTGTGCCGAGCCGAGGTGGAGAGTCCCAAGCCGTCATTTCTTTGCCAAGAAGGCAGTACCAGCGCTGCACACTTTTGTTGAACAGAAGGTGGGCCAGTCCTTGAGCCTGTCGGTGTGTAGCAAAATACATGGCAGCGCCGACATCTGGAGCTGTAACTACGGTCAGGGGCAGTACATGTCGTTTACGGCCCACTGGGTGAATGTGGTCCCTTTGCAGCAGCAACTTGGACAGGTCACGCCGCTTCGGCCTCCGCGCTCTCTGCCCATTGGGCCTGTGACACCGTGCGACTCGGCCTCCTCATCCTCCGCCATCTCCTCACCCTCCACTGTAGGCTCAAGTCTCAGTGCCCCTCCAGTCTACCATGTGTGCAGGGCACGGAGGTGTCACGCAGTGCTTCACATGGTTTGTCTTGGCGAACGGAGTCACACAGGGGAGGAACTGCTTAAATGTATTCATCAGGAAATCCAAACATGGCTTACTCCGAGAAAACTTAAAATGGGAATCATGGTTACCGACAATGGGAAGAACATTTTGTCTGCGCTGCGCCAAGGAAGCCTGACCCATGCCCCCTGCATGGCTCACGTCTTCAATCTGGTTGTCAAGCGGTTTCTGAAGTGTTCCCCCCATCTGCAGGACATCCTAACAACTTCACGGAAACTTTGCATGCACTTCAGCCACTCCTACACCGCCAAACACACCCTTCTTGAGCTACAGCGTCAGAATGGTATCCCCCAACATAGTCTGATTTGCGATGTTTCCACCCGTTGGAATTCCACCCTTCACATGTTGGACCGATTATATGAACAGAGAAAAGCCATCACGGATTTCCTGATGATCCAAGCAGATAGGGGGACTCCCCTGTGTAACTTCAATGTCAACCAGTGGCAGCTCTATCTGCCACTCTATCTGCGCCATGGTCCATACTCTCGCAGGTCTGACTCGAGGGGACCTCTGCGCTCACCTTCCACTGCCATGGCCGCTGGGGGGGTTGGCAGCAGCAGCAGCAGAAGCTCCATCAGCAGCAGCAGCCTCAGTCTTCAGTCGCTAATGAGTAGCTTTCTACACCCGCATAGTGAGGCTACTCATGAGCAGCAGGAAGACCTGGAGCAGGACCTGAACCAGCAGGTCATGTCATACTTTGACATGACCATGCCAACACACCTTGAGGATCCGCTGGACTTCTGGGCAGCCAAACTTGATTTGTGGCCGCAACTAGCAGAGTTTGCCCTGGAAAAGCTGTCCTGCCCGGCAAGTAGCGTGCCATCTGAGCGGGTGTTTAGTGCGGCGGGGGCCATAGTTACGGCGAGGAGAACTCGTCTGTCAACTAAAAATGTGGAGAGACTCACCTTTGTCAAAATGAATCAGGGATGGATCAGCCAGGATTTCCACCCACCAATGCCTGATGCATGCGACTAGATTCAGCATGGTGCCACGTTTTACACTTTCCAAATGGTGCAAAACATATTTATGTCTTTAGGCCATTTTTTGGGCTCCTGCTGCTGCTACTGTCAACTCCTGCCAACTCCAGGGTGTGATTCATCCAATTTTTGGGCTCCTGAAGCCAACTCCAGTGTATATTTGGGCTCCTGCTGCTGCTGCTGCCAACTTCTGCCAACTCCAGGGTGTGATTCATCCAATTTTTGGGCTCCTGAAGCCAACTCCAGTGTATATTTGGGCTCCTGCTGCTGCTGCTGTCAACTCCTGCCAACTCCAGGGTGTGATTCATCCAATTTTTGGGCTCCTGAAGCCAACTCCAGTGTATATTTGGGCTCCTGCTGCTGCTGCTGCCAACTTCTGCCAACTCCAGGGTGTGATTCATCCAATTTTTGGGCTCCTGAAGCCAACTCCAGTGTATATTTGAGCTCCTGCTGCTGCTGCTGTCAACTCCTGCCAACTCCAGGGTGTGATTCATCCAATTTTTGGGCTCCTGAAGCCAACTCCAGTGTATATTTGGGCTCCTGCTGCTGCTGCTGCCAACTTCTGCCAACTCCAGGGTGTGATTCATCCAATTTTTGGGCTCCTGAAGCCAACTCCAGTGTATATTTGGGCTCCTGCTGCTGCTACTGTCAACTCCTGCCAACTCCAGGGTGTGATTCATCCAATTTTTGGGCTCCTGAAGCCAACTCCAGTGTATATTTGGGCTCCTGCTGCTGCTGCTGCCAACTTCTGCCAACTCCAGGGTGTGATTCATCCAATTTTTGGGCTCCTGAAGCCAACTCCAGTGTATATTTGGGCTCCTGCTGCTGCTACTGTCAACTCCTGCCAACTCCAGGGTGTGATTCATCCAATTTTTGGGCTCCTGAAGCCAACTCCAGTGTATATTTGGGCTCCTGCTGCTGCTGCTGCTGCCAACTTCTGCCAACTCCAGGGTGTGATTCATCCAATTTTTGGGCTCCTGAAGCCAACTCCAGTGTATATTTGGGCTCCTGCTGCTGCTGCTGCCAACTTCTGCCAACTCCAGGGTGTGATTCATCCAATTTTTGGGCTCCTGAAGCCAACTCCAGTGTATATTTGGGCTCCTGCTGCTGCTGCTGCCAACTTCTGCCAACTCCAGGGTGTGATTCATCCAATTTTTGGGCTCCTGAAGCCAACTCCAGTGTATATTTGGGCTCCTGCTGCTGCTGCTGTCAACTCCTGCCAACTCCAGGGTGTGATTCATCCAATTTTTGGGCTCCTGAAGCCAACTCCAGTGTATATTTGGGCTCCTGCTGCTGCTGCTGTCAACTCCTGCCAACTCCAGGGTGTGATTCATCCAATTTTTGGGCTCCTGAAGCCAACTCCAGTGTATATTTGGGCTCCTGCTGCTGCTGCTGCCAACTTCTGCCAACTCCAGGGTGTGATTCATCCAATTTTTGGGCTCCTGAAGCCAACTCCAGTGTATATTTGGGCTCCTTCTGCCCCTCATAGTGATGCCACTTCAACTCTCTGCAATTGTGCCGCTCTGCGATTCTATTAGCGATGCCTCTGATCTGCATGTGATATTTCTTAAAAGTATTATTTAACTAACCCAGCACGCATCCTGTGCGTGTTACAGCAAGGCTGAATGGTTTACAACCCTATTGAGGCTGTAGGAGGCTCAGAAATAGCCGCTTTTAATAGCGATTCGTCGCGAATTTATTCGGGTCGAAACGATTTTTGTCGGAAAATTCGGCGAATCAGTCGA
Source organism: Gastrophryne carolinensis (assembly GCA_027917425.1). Classification (NCBI taxonomy): domain Eukaryota; kingdom Metazoa; phylum Chordata; class Amphibia; order Anura; family Microhylidae; genus Gastrophryne; species Gastrophryne carolinensis. Next base: position 651,023,103 of record CM051234.1, on the reverse strand, counting down.
ATCGAATTTTTCAAAAGTTCGCTCATCTCTAATAGATACGCTTTTGACCAGGACCACACCATTTATTATTCAAAATTATTTATTATTATATTGCTCATTAAAATAAATTAGTTTACAAAATACATATTCATTAGGCTCTCAATTAATTATTTACATAGTATTTACAATATGATCAATTTTGTACATTGTGTTGGATAATTCATATTTTTCAGTGTATATACAATACGTTACTCCCTGCTGTCTTAGTGATCAACTGGGTTCACTGTCCCTTCATAGTTGGGCAGACATGTTTCGCCTGTTATATTGGCTTCCTCCGTGCCCTTGTCTAATTAAGGAAATCTTGCTCTTTAACATTTCATCATCATCTTATATTGTGTAATTGTTCAATCTGTACATCATATTTATAATCCTGTACCTCAGAGAAGTCTGGCTCACTCACCCTTATAGTGCAGAATTGAAGCTTTCTGATCCTGGTTGGTTTCTATGTTGTCCCTGCAGTATTGTGGGTACTGTCTATCCTTCAGGCTGCTCCCCAGTTGCGTATTACTTTAAAAGTGCGCTGTCATGTCAGCAAGCAGTTCGGGCGTCATGTGTATTGCCCCTGTGTTTTTGTAGTGCGTGAGCCCTCCCGGGCCTTCTAGATCCTCACTGCTCGTTTGTCTAGGGGCTGTCCCCTTGGGACACCGATTTAATTGCTGCTCCTCTCTGTAAAATTGCAGACTATAAGTGATTGCATTGTGTGGCAATGAGAACAACAAGGAATTGTTAATGCTCCACCGCTAGGTGTGTGGGTGCTCGACCTTGGGTAGTCTCAAGCCCATATAGATCACAGAAGGGTAGGTGGTCCGCACTCCATTCAATAAAACATGCCTTTTATTATTTCATATTAAAAACATCTCCAAATAAATTGTAGCAAACCTTTAAAATCCGCGAATGACAAAGTCCTGGTAAAGGTGAGTAGTAGGGGTGTCCGCTAACGCGTTTCGGACTGTATTTACCATTAGGCAAACCTAGGCCTGTGCCGAGGGTGGCCCCCTGTAGGGGGGGCTCTGATGTTACAGCTATAGTAAAAAAAAAAAAGTTGTTGGCGCATTAATGCCTCCTTACAAATGTTCCCCCCGCAGTGTGTGTGTGTGTGTGTGTATAGGAGGGGAGAGAGAGAGCAACGGGTCAAACGCAGTGTGCAGCCTCATCCTCTTCCCTTTATTGCTGTGACCATGTGACTCCTGTGTATCAGTAATCTATAATACAAGTGTATGCCTCTCTGCATTTCGCCCCTAAAAACCTCTCGCCTCTACACATTTCTTTTTTATATAGGCGGACCGAGGCGTCCGGGCACTGGGCATACACAGGCAGGTGCCATGGTCGCTGCACATTGGGAGGTCCCACCTCATTCCCACTTCCCTGGGCAACCCCTATGCAAGGCTGTATAGTAACCAGGACTAAGGACTGTCAGACAGGGGCAAATTGGCCACTGGGAGAGCCTCTTTATTTGTCAGTTCTTCTATTCTTTGTTCCTTTTGTTCAATTCTATTCTTTAATCTTCAAGTCTTTTTCTATCTTTCTTTCAATTTTTTTTCTTTCATCTGTTATGCCATTCCTTTTCTTTACTTTTCTTTTTCATTCCTTTTATCCATTTTGTCTCTTCTTCTTGTTTTTCTGTCAGTCCAGATTTTTTTCTCCCATTCCTTCTGTCTGTCTTACCTGCTTTTTTTCACCTGTCTTGCCATTTATTCTTTCTTTCTTCCTTTCTTTCTGTCATTCATTCATTCTATTTCTTTCTTTCTGTCATTCATTTCATGCTTTTGTTCTTTGTTTCTTTGCATTCATTTTTTATTTCGCTCCATCTATTTTTTTTCTTTCTTTGTGATTCTTTCTTTCTTTCTTTCTTTCTTTTCTGCTCATTTTGTCAGCCATTCCTTCCATTCTTATGTTCTGTATTTCTCTTTCTTTCTGTCGTTCCTTCTATTATATTTTATTTTAATTCTTTCGCAGTGTTCACCATACATGCAACGCTATCACCATGTATGGAGTCATACCGCACCGCAAGGGGCCCACTGATACTCTATCGTCCAAGGGCCCGCATAAACCTGTAGCTGGCCCTGCTCAGCGTTATACAACAAAAGGGGGCGCCAGCACTTGAAGTGCCTAGGGCAGCATGGTCACCAAATATGGCTCTGGGTAGAGTAAGGATTGTTAATTACACAGAGAGTGATGTAGGAGATGCTCATTGGCAAATAGAGGTGATAGCAGTTGATTGGAGGAACCCAGTGACACTGATTGTACATCACAATCTTAGTAATTTGATAAAATTATTTCTCTATAATAATTGTTTGCTAAGAATTGGTGGGAGCTTAGATGAGGCTGAGCATTGGAAACACACACAAGATGTGGCACTGATGCAAATACGGGACCCATATATTCAGAGAGGTTAGCCAATTCACATGTGTATTGCCAGCATGTAGGGATTGCTACATATAAATTATTTATCACCCAGCTTATTGTTTTATGTTTTTTAACCTTTGCTGTGTATGTTTGTCTTGTCTTTTGCAACACGTTTTATGCATTGAACAATTGGATTGAATAAACTTTACTTTGATTGTGATTACATTGTGTACGGCCATTTGCTTGGTTTTACAATGGGTCAGCTCTAGAGTCCCATTGAATTGTGATAGTGATTTGTAAGAAGAGGTGTAAACTGAGGAGAGTAGGAGTTCAAGGACAGAACCCTTTGGCACAACGACAACGATAAAGTGTAAGGAAACCATATTAGAAATGGGAGCCGTAAATGTGCTAAATCTTGAATTTTTAGGAAGCTTAGTATCTGGAGTATCGAAGGTAGTGGATAGGTTAGGAAAAATGAGGATTGCATAGTGGTCTCTTATGTAGAGAAGCACATGTAAGACCAGCGTCGTCTCCAGAGCCCGGGCTTCAAACCGCTCACTGGGTTCCTAATACCACTACTCTGCACATCACCAAATCACTAATAGGTGCTGTCACACCCCGGGGACACCCGTCTCCTTCTTCACCTTTAGCCAAGCCCCCGTTTTGCCGGGATGCTTTAAATGACTCGTCGGACACGGTTGCCCCCAGGACTTATTATCTCAAAGGATGTAGGCCCACGGGGTAAAGACGGATGAACCCAAAGGTAAGACTGGGCTTAATCGGGTAGCCGGGGTAAGTACAGAATACTGTTCTGGGAACTCCTAGGGAGAAAACAGGCAAGGTCAAAGGTCACGCCGAGGGTGAAACCAGGAGATCAGAGAGCGTCGCGGCACCAGGGATGAGACGGGTTCGGCGTCGTAATTCCGGCTGAGGACGGTACAAGCGGCAGTCAGGATCGTCAGGCTAGCAAGGTCGGCAACAGGTAAACAATATGGGAATCTCAGGATAATTCACACCCAGCTAAACGCTATCACAGGCAGTGACAGAGTGAGGAGGTAAAACCATTATAGGGCTGGAATCAACAAGATTGGACAAAAGGAATAGTAGTGATTGGTGGTTGAACAACCTTTGGGCTGATTGCCCAGTTTAAACCTTTTAGGGGGTTTTGCCCAGAACAACCTTTGGGCTCATTGACCCCTTTAAATCAGCCTCAGTCGACCACGCTGTGTGGGCATAAATCAGCTGTGCTAATGCGTGCACGAGCAGAGGAGCCGGGAACTCGGCGGGGAGAGTAGGAGGCGGGTACACTCGGTGCCACTCGAGCCGGCGTCCAGCGTGGATGCGGCTGCCGAGCAGGAGGAGTCCCAGCCAGCTGCTCGAGCCCGATGGGGTTGAAGGTAAGCGCGCTGTGACAGGTACACCACATGTTTGCTACACCACAGAAAACCATGCTGATGGATCCACCGGAACCGAATACTGTGATATTTCCAAATTTGCTCCAGTGATAATTCTGCCCTATTGTGACTTCTCTGGAGGCCTAACAAACTGGCCACCACTGATCCAGGACTTGCCACATCTCCGGCTTGTCATTGTATTATTTATTAGAACACTTCTCTCCATTTTAGTGCACACACTGGAGCACCACAATGAAGACGGGGACGTCATGTACGAGAACGTTGATGGGCTGCAGCCTCCCAGAGAGAAGAAAGAAAGAAGACCACCTCCAAATCCAACAAGGGGAGGTCCACTGATTCAAGGTGGGGAGGTATCGTTTAGTGTCTATAATCTAAGAAACAGAAAAACGGGCCGCAGTAGCTGAACCTACATGTAGGGCCTTATTTATCAAGGGATAGCACCAGGTAGTGTCTCACTAGCGCCAGGTAGCGCCAGCTATCGGCGGCTACCGACTCCAGAACGCCAGGCTGCGAACACAATCACGCATTTATCACGCTAAATGAGGCTAGCGCCGGCGAGAGCGTCAGCTAGCGCGGGATTCATCATGTTGCAGACTTCAGCGAACAGCGCCGCTGCTAATCCCATCACAGCGCCAGGTATGACCTCTCGCTACCTGGCGCTCTCCAATGCATTTCAATGGAGCAATCTTTAAATATTCATAATTAATTGATATTAATGTTTTTTTTTTTTTTTTTTAAATGTCAAAAATACGGTGACCACTTCTGCAATGTTAGATATTTTTTTTAAGGTAAAAAAAAAAAAAAAAATTGTGCAGAATTGATATTACAGGTCTGATATTAATGTATTCATATTACAAAATGTTTATAAAAACTTGTTTATTATTTTTTTCCAAAAATAAGGTTGTTTGGGGGTTAAAAACTACTTTTAACACATCGCCGCCAGCGCTCTGGGGTTTAAACAAGCATTTCACAGCGCGAGAATTTTTTAAGCGTGATTTGATAATGAATATGGTGGGAGCCGTTCGCTCTGGCCATTCGCTGTCAGGCGCACCCATATAGCGCGGAACCTGTCAAACAGCGACTCCTAACCACGTATTCAACATTACCGCACACCGACTGAGTCGCTGTCAACAAGCGAACTACGGCCAAGCACAGCGAATACTAGCGGGCGCTGTGAAAATCACGCTACTGGCGCTCATCTGTCGCTACCTGGCGCTATTGATGAATCGGCCTCCCCATGTTATGTTACATGCTGGACCTAATAGTTCCTTGTCAGGAATACTATTGTATCACAGCACAAGCACAAGAGGGAATGCGGACCACCTGCCGCATCCCACCCCTAATTAGGAGCACCAGACAATTAATATTAAACAAGAATTTTTATTGTACACAAATTATGAGATAAAAATTGGACCGTACAAATACATCTATGAAGACAACACTTAGTAAAAGCGGCGGCACTTGCCCAAGTTAATGATTCATAGACATATTCAAATATACAGAATAATTCATCCAGGAAAAAATGGCCCCTCAAACACTATATATGGGTGATGACAATTAGTTAAAGACAATGTGAGACTGCACTGGAAAAATGTCCTGAGGAAGTGACGCCAGTGACGTCACGCAACGCGTAGACGTGGGGGCAGTGGGCGGGCGGTCACAGGCACATGTGAGTTCACCTTCTTTGTTTACTTTGGATTGTTTCTTTTGATCCCTCCTGGCTTTGTCCTCACATTGTATACTTTGGAGATGTTAGCTTTATGAAATTCAGGTATCTTATGTATATTAGTTATTAGTATTAAGATGCACGGTGTTTGTGTTTTATGATTATATTGAAAGTTATGAAATAAGTTTGATTAGAATATTAGGTATTAATTAGCACATTGCACTTTAATTAGCACAGCCAGGTTTTTGAGATAATTAACTGTGACTATAGTACTTAGAAACGCCATTCCCATTGCCCCCCTTCAAGTTTTGTTCCCCTCCCGACAGTGTGTTTTGTCTTATATGTTTTTTAATTATGTCCAAAGTTTGTGAATATGTGATTTTCTTAACAATAAAATAATATTTTTAATATAGCAGTGGTGCTGTGGTTTGGTGGGTGACGGGGAAGGAGTGGGACCTTCCTCATTTTGTTTGTATAAGACTATATATGGGTGCACGTCCCCCACAAATATTAGGGGAATGGGGGGTATGGTCACACAATGTATTTTTTGTGCCGGCACAAAACTAATAAATTATCCTACGTATAAAGTGACTTGTGCTAAACCTGAGATATATAAAGAAAACCTGTGCAAAATAACAATAATGTGCAAAAAATGTCAACATAAGCTGTGTGCAAAATTATGCAAGCATATAATAATTATGGACCAAAACAGGACCTTAAGAAAGTGCCCTAAAAGAGATAAAGAGTTAAGCCAAGCCATAGAGATAGCAGCATATGGATTCCTGGATATAATGGGTCTGAAGGCAAGATGCAGCAGGAGACACCTGTGCACGCGGCTTCCGATGCCGCTTCTGCTGACCCCCCATTCCCCTAATATTTGCGGGGGACGTGCACCCATATATAGTGTTTGAGGGGCCATTTTTTCCTGGATGAATTATTGTGTATATTTGAATATGCCTATGACTTTTTATTAACTTGGGCAAGTGCAGCTGTGTTGTCTTCATGGATGTATTGGTAAGGCTCTTGTGCTTGTGTTGACTAAATGGTGTGGTGAGCACAGAATATATTTAAAGTGGTGCACCCTCTTTATAGATTACATAAAAGTTTCAGATATCACTATATACAGAGATATATCAGTAGTGATCACCAGTATAATGGGCATACAGCCCCATAAGCATATAAGTACATAATTTCCATACAAAGCAAAAAAGACAGATAATGCATTATCCAAAGTCGTGAGGTAGTATACGCACCGGGGATCACATCCCCTTTATCAAGAAATAGCGCCCCCAATGCCTGGAATGTGGCCCGCTGACAGGTGCCGGACAGCAGTGGTGCTAAAAACACACAAAACCACATATAGTGTATCAATGCACAGAAATAAACATAAATAATAACCTATTGGAGCAGTTTAACTTACGAGGCAATTTTAGCTTGGCTAAATTTTAGATGGCAGCGGATCAGGTCTACAGCCTGACAGGACCTCCAGCGAGACTCACACAGATGTTTGGGAACTCCTGATTGTAGCGATAACCTTTATCGCCGGAGGGCTTCCCCGCCAGAGACGTCCTTTTCCCAATGGTGAGAGCCTGAGGTGCTGCAGGAATTCCAGAGTCATCCGTGAGGGAAACAGGAACAGCTCTTACAAGGGCTAGTGAATTGTAATATAGCGTTTCCCCCAATAAGAGACAGAACTCAGTATTGAGGGTGAAGATGAATACCTTTATTAGTGCCACCCTGTGCCTTATATGCAAGTCTCCATGCAAGGGGACCTCCCCCGTGGACCTGATGGAGAACTGCATGACAAACACAAAGAGCAATGGGAGCAGGACACACAATCCCTCAACTCTGCCGGTAACACAATCAGCACACAATAGCAGGCTGTAACACAATCAATAACACAATGACATTGCAGTCTGTAACACAATCAATAACACAATGGCAGTCTGTAATAGTATCAGCAACACAATGAAATTGTCTGTAACGTAATCAACAGCACAAGGACATTAGGCTCGATTCAGAGAGACACAAAAAAACTTTCAAAACGGTGCCGATGTCGTATTTTTTTCAAATGTTCCCGCTCTCGTATGAGCGTTCGAGCGATTCTATGCATGCATTGAAAACCTTGTGTAAAGTTTCCGTCCGTTCGTACGGCCGATTACGAATTACGCGGATGTCATTTTCCATCCAGACTTTTCCGTTTCATTTCCACATGTTACAACGTAGGCTTTCGTTTTTGCCCTTTTCCCATCGTATCCTCCAACGAATCCTTTACGTTTCCCGATAGATTCTGTTTCCATTTTACCCAAAATAATCGTCCAGACGGAATCCTTACGATCTTGCGCCTACGCACTACAAACTTAACTCATTAAAGTGCTCGCCTACATATTTGCCACCCTCACTTCTACTACAATGTTTAGCTAAACCACTTAGCACTCCATCCTCCATCTTCCCTTTTGGACCCTTAAAGCTCACCCTAACCACTTAGCGCTATCCTGCCTTTTCCCTTTTGGGTCCTTAAAGCTCACCCTAACCACTTAGCGCTATCCTGCCTTTTCCCTTTTGGGTCCTTAAAGCTCACCCTAACCACTTAGCACTATCCTGCCTTTTCCCTTTTGGGTCCTTAAAGCTCACCCTAACCACTTAGCACTATCCTGCCTTTTCCCTTTTGGGTCCTTAAAGCTCACCCTAACCACTTAGCGCTATCCTGCCTTTTCCCTTTTGGGTCCTTAAAGCTCACTCTAACCACTTAGCGCTATCCTGCCTTTTCCATTTTCGGTCCCTAAAACTTACCCTAACCAGCGCTTAGGTTCTTCTTCCATTTTAGCACCCTAAAACTGACCCAAATCACTTACCACTATCCTCCATCTTCCCTTTTGGACCCTTAAAGCTCACCCAAATCACTTCTCGGTCATGTGAATATTCATCTTTAAATATTTCTGTGCCCATTAGTTTTGTGTTAATGTAGTTGTTTGTTAATGAAATGACAATGTAATTTTTTTGTAATAATTACCAGCATCAAATATGCATTTTTTAAAAATGTGTTTAATTTCAACTTTTTACAACTATAAAAAATTAAATACATAGCAATGGCAGGCCACTGAACATTATTCTTCATCTGTGGTCCACAACAAGTTGCGCAGTTCCTGCATCTCGCCCCCCAACTGAAGGACCCTGACACTCAGTTGTGCCACTCTGGCACGTGTGGTCCCTGTAAATTAAAATTTTGGTATAACCTTGTTGGGGTCATACTGCAGTGCCCCCCCCCCCCCCCCCATATGGTCCAAACACCTAAATCTGGACTTCATAAGCCAGAGGGCCCTCGCCACCACGGCCCAGGTTTTGCATAGGGCCCGATTAGAGAACCCCTGGCCCGCATTCTGCAGGCAAAGAACGGGCATCAGGAGCAAGGGCGAGTGGCACATCTTGCGGTTCCTGCAACCAAATATAAAATAATTACACAAAGCAAAGGTAACCAACTAAAACACTAACTCCTACAACACATTAAGATTCAAGTTCAACAATCCAAATATAATTCACAAAGGACATAAGTCTAAAAAAATATAGCAATTATATGGATGTTTGGAAAAATAAATGTTTACATGCTAAGGACTAATTAAGGTCAGCATTATAATGCTTCTATAAGGCATACATGAAATGTATTGATTCAGGTATGCATTGCTAGACAATTTATGGCCTCGGCCATGCTGATACATGCAATGCCTTGGTGCTAAAGGAGCGCAGACTCCTCCACATAGCCGCAAAACATGTTCAACAATAGCAATCCGAGTCCTCAGAGGTGTCGGAAGTGGTTTAACAATTAAACGAATTTATAGGGTGGTGAGCCGTCGGCAAACAGCTCTCTGAATCAGACAGAAACCATCCCAGCAGCGGAAGTTTTCTGAAGGAACGGAAATTTTTCAATTTTGTTTGGAAATGTTCCGAATTGCTTCTGTTTATCGAAAGCGCATATACACATTCTCCCGAACGTTCGTGCGAGTGAAAAATGTACGAAAAAAAGCCAAAAAATGACAAACACCCACCAAAACTTTCACAGACAGCTACGGAAGTCCGGACGAATGTGTCTCTGAATCGAGCCTATTGTCTGGGACATGCTCAAGAAAATGGAAGTAATGAGTCTATGCAAAAGTCCAAGGGCAGAAACAATGCCTTTAAAATCCAAAAGGCAGGGAGTCTGTCACACTAATCTAGAGTCTAAACTGCCTTACTACAACTCCCAATGAACCTCCATTAAAAAACATGGGGATTCCTATTTACACTATTTAATGCACTTGTTAATGTCAATCTCAGGGCCCACTCTACTTAAGTCTTATTAATTTTAACTACCAATTAACAATAATAACACAAAGGGGCCCATCCAACCAACTGCCACCGCAGAGGGTTTATTGTTAGCTAGTGTCAGATGGAGTAGGGACTGTCCCGGGAAAAATTAATTTTCTGTCTTGGAGGCAATTTTTCAGTGCTTACCAGCATCTGTCCCTGGGCAAAATATTCAGTGCCTATCAGATCTGTCCTTGGCAAAATATTCAGTGCCTATCAGATCTGTCCTGGGCAAAATATTCAATGCCTATCAGATCTGTCCTGGGCAAAATATTCAGTGCCTATCAGCATCTGTCCTGGGCAAAATATTCAGTGCCTATCAGCATCTGTCCTGGGCAAAATATTCAGTGCCTATCAGCATATGTCCTGGGCAAAATATTCAGTGCCTATCAGCATCTGTCCTGGGCAAAATATTCAGTGCCTATCAGCATATGTCCTGAGCAAAATATTCAGTGCCTATCAGCATCTGTCCTGGGCAAAATATTCAGTGCCTATCAGCATATGTCCTGGGCAAAATATTCAGTGCCTATCAGCATCTGTCCTAGGCAAAATATTCAGTGCCTATCAGCATATGTCCTGGGCAAAATATTCAGTGCCTATCAGCATCTGTCCTGGGAAAAATATTCAGTGCCTATCAGCATATGTCCTGAGCAAAATATTCAGTGCCTATCAGCATCTGTCCTGGGCAAAATATTCAGTGCCTATCAGCATATGTCCTGGGCAAAATATTCAGTGCCTATCAGCATCTGTCCTGGGCAAAATATTCAGTGCCTATCAGCATATGTCCTGGGCAAAATATTCAGTGCCTATCAGCATCTGTCCTGGGCAAAATATTCAGTGCCTATCAGCATCTGTCCTGGGCAAAATATTCAGTGCCTATCAGCATATGTCCTGGGCAAAATATTCAGTGCCTATCAGCATCTGTCCTGGGCAAAATATTCAGTGCCTATCAGCATATGTCCTGGGCAAAATATTCAGTGCCTATCAGCATCTGTCCTGGGCAAAATATCCAGTGCCTATCAGCATATGTCCTGGGCAAAATATTCAGTGCCTATCAGCATCTGTCCTGGGCAAAATATCCAGTGCCTATCAGCATATGTCCTGGGCAAAATATTCAGTGCCTATCAGCATATGTCCTGGGCAAAATATTCAGTTCCTATCAGCATCTGTCCTGGGCAAAATATTCTGTGTCTATCAGCATCTGTCCTGGGCAAAATATTCAGTGCCTATTAGCATCTGTCCTGGGCAAAATATTCAGTGCCTATTAGCATCTGTCCTGGGCAAAACATTCAGTGCCTATCAGCATCTGTTCTGGATGAAATTTTTAGTGCCTATCAGCATCTGTCCTGAGCAAATATTCAGTGCCTATCAGCATCTGTCCTGGGCAAAACATTCAGTGCCTATCAGCATCTGTTCTGGATGAAATTTTTAGTGCCTATCAGCATCTGTCCTGAGAAAATATTCAGTGCCTATCAGCATCTGTCCTGGGCAAAATATTCAGTGCCTATCAGCATCTGTCCTGGGCAAAATATTCAGTGCCTATCAGCATCTGTCCTGAGGAAATATTCAGTGCCTACCAGCATCTGTCCTGAGCAAATATTCAGTGCCTATCAGCATCTGTCCTGGGCAAAATATTCAATGTCTATCAGCATATGTCCTGGGCAAAATATTCAATGTCTATCAGCATCTGCCCTGGGCAAAATATTTATTGCCTATCAGCATTTGTCCTCTGCCAAATATTTAACGCCTATCAGCATCTGACCTAGGCAAATATTTAATGCCTGTCAGACTCTGTCCTGGGCAAAATATTTAAAGTCCGTCAGCATCTGTCCTGGGCAAAATATTTAGTGCCTTTCAGGGTAAACAACCAAACCTGGTCAAATTACATACATTACATAGGCACATGACTGTGAGTTGTTTACATTTCAATAGCAGGCCCATGCCTGCTTTACAATGTATCAAAGCTGATTACAATTGAAACAGTTATGATACATCACCCGCATCCTAGCTATGACACTGTAACACAATGTAACACTCACCAGGGAGCTGGCGGGCTTTTCAGAATGACTCATCTTGTTTGTTACAGGCACAGCAGGAGGGAGATATAATGCATCCCAATCCCAAATTCCCAATGTTTTAAAACTCCCAATGCAATGTATCTGTCACCTCTGTATACTGTATATATCATTATTATATAGACATACAGTAATATGTATAATACACATACTACAATCCAGACCCAAATCAGAGCTGGTTCCCTGAACAGCCAACAAAATATGTGTCTTTGTTTTTTGATCTTGACACACCAATTAAAATGCTGCAGTTTGTAAAGAAAGTTTTAAATTGCTCCAATAATGTGACTGTTTCTGTGCCTTAGGCTTCCGGGAGAGGTCTTGTCACCTGTGTTTGGTCTTCTTCATGCTTTGCTTGACCCTGTGCACTGCGCTGATTGGCCTGGCTGTGACATGTAAGGAACTTCATGATCTTTGAGGTGGTATCCGGTTGATTAAAGGCCTTTTTTATGTGTAAATAACTTAAAGTGGTCCTTCACCCTGAATAAGAGCATATCTTATATGTTTCCCCCCTTGTACATACAGATTGGCCACATTAATCCGGACCTTCACCCTGAATAAGAGCCTATCTTGTATGTTCCCACCCCGTACATGCAGATTGCCCACATTAATCCAGACCCTCAACCTGAATAAGAGCCTATCTTGTATTTTTCCCCCCTGTACATACAGATTGCCCACATAAATCCAGACCCTCACCCCGAATAAGAGCCTATCTTGTATGTTTCCCCCCTGTACATACAGATTACCCACATTAATCAGGATCTTCACCCTGAATAAAAGCCTATCTTGTATGTTTCCCCTCCTGTACATACAGACTGCCCACATTAATCCAGACCTTCACCCTGAATAAGAGCCTATCATTGAATACCCCCCCCCATACATACAGCTTGCTCACATTAATCCAGACCCTCCCTCTGAATAAGAGCCTATCTTGTATGTTTCCCCATCCCTGTAAATACAGATTGGCCACATTAATTTGTACCTTCACCCTGAATAAGGGCCTATCTTGTATGCCCCCCCCCCCTTGTAAATACAGATTGTCCACATTAAATATCACCCTACCTGCACCTACTGCATTTTTTGAGCCTTTTATAGCCTCTTTGAGCTATAACTCTGCCCCCAGCACTTTCCCCCCTTCCTCAGTATGTGATGCTTCTGAGGCAAGATGGCGGCGCCCGTATCCTAGAGTCCTGAACAGAGTTGCAGCCCAGTGGAGGAAAGAATAAATAAGCGACTAAAAACGTAAAATATATTAATTTAAAATGCTGGGGAATATTTTTTTAATGGGTTGCGCTTTTCATTAAATGATGCTGAAGGTCCAGTTTAAAACAGTTCTGTAACAAGAAAAAAAAAAAAAAACCTGTGTGGGCCTCCCCATCCCCTTATGTAGAATGACTGATCATTGAGACTCACACTGTCGCTCACTAATCAGTCAGGAAGCACATTGGAGCATGCTCAGCGGGGATGCTCCGGATTGGCCAGGGGCGGGGTAAAATTATGTGGGTGGAGACAAAGGGGCGGGATCACAAGTGGTAGAGCTTTAGTTGGCCTGCATGTGCCATTTGAAGATTATAGGAGTTGCTTAAGCCAGGTTGTCTGAAGAAGTGAGTTTTGAGGGCACTTTAAAGTGGACCAACACCCGGGATTTTGACTATCCTGGGTTTTGGTCCACTTCGGCGGGGCACCCCGATCGGGGGTGCCCCGCTGTGTGAAACCCCCCAGAAACCCCAAAAAACTCACCTCTCAACGCTCCCACGTGAACGCCGCAGCCAATCCCCGCCAACGTCCAGGCGGGGGACAGGAACGTCCAAGCTGCTTCCGCCGCCGCCGCCTCCCGCGTGTCACTCTCGGCGCGGGCGCGCGCACGTCTGGAGGGGCGCGCGAGAGGCGGCGGCGGCGGAAGCGGCGGCGGATCAGGTAAGATCTTTTTGGGGTTTCTGGGGGGTTTCACCCCGCGGGACATCCCGATCTCGGATGTCCCGCGGGGTGGGAGGTGATCGGCCCGGGAATCTTATAGATTTCCGGGCCGATCACCCCTGGGTGTTGGTCCACTTTAAATGGCGATGGAGTGATGGAGAGTGACGGATTGAGTGGGGTAAGAAAACAACTGTTTGATCTTACACTTTGCCCAGACAATCTCCTTACCTAAAATTCACATGACATCTCTGAAGGATATTGCTATGTTCTGGTGGGATCATTTTAGAGACTAGGTGCCATCTTCTACTCCCATCATCACAGAGGCCACCCACGACCATGAAACATGGTCACCATATTTCAGTATATATACGTAATCAAGACTATGCAGAGGTTTGAGTGTAGCATTGCCCTTACCTATGCCTGTGTCACACCCTCCAGATGTCCAGACGTCCCATGACCTCCAGCGTGCGGAGACTAGTTACCACACGCAGAGCAGCAGGATGGCTAAGAGTATGAGCAGCCAAGAGAAGCTTCTGGAATCAGTCATGATGGAGCTGAATATCATGAAAGAAAAGCTTGATAAGACCCAGATAAAGCTGGAGGAGGCAGATAAAGATCTGAACCAGACTCTATGGCAATGCCAAATGGAGGAAAGGACCTGTACAACCAACAGAAACACAATGGAGGGGAAGCTGAAGGACACGGAGAATGAGCTGGAAGACACCAGAGCCGAACTAGACAAGACCAAGGAAGAGAAGCGTAAAGTGGACGAGATGCTTTTGGATACACAAAGAAAACAAACGGAATTGGAGAACGATATGATGGGTATTCATCCTAAGGGGTTTAACTGTAGCCAGCAGGGCCGGATTAAGTGTGGTGGAGGTCCAGGGGCAGGAGAGTTTTAGTGGCCCCCAAAGTAGTGAGTCTCATGATGTTCCCTTTTAGCTCCGCTGCCACAAATGGGTTATCTTCTGCTGCTGATTGCCCTCCAGTCCCTATTGCCTTCCCTGTAGCCACCAATCACCCTCCAGTCCCTATTGCCTTCCCTGTAGCCACCAATCACCCTCCAGTCCTTATTGCCTTCCCTATAGCCACCAATCACCCTCCAGTCCTTATTGCCTTCCCTATATACATCAATCATCCTCCAGTCCCTATTGCCTTCCCTATAGCCACCAATCACCCTCCAGTCCTTATTGCCTTCCCTATAGCCACCAATCATCATCCAGTCCTTATTGCCTTCCCTATAGCCACCAATCATCCTCCAGTCCTTATTGCCTTCCCTATAGCCACCAATCATCATCCAGTCCTTATTGCCTTCCCTATAGCCACCTATCGCCCTCCAGTCCTTATTGCCTTCCCTATAGCCACCAATCGCCCTCCAGTCCTTATTGCCTTCCCTATAGCCACCAATCATCCTCCAGTCCTTATTGCCTTCCCTATAGCCACCAATCATCCTCCAGTCCTAATTGCCTTCCCTATAGCCACCAATCATCATCCAGTCCTTATTGCCTTCCCTATAACCACCAATCACCCTCCAGTCCTTATTGCCTTCCCTATAGCCACCAATCACCCTCCAGTCCTTATTGCCTTCCCTATAGCCACCAATCATCATCCAGTCCTTATTGCCTTCCCTATAGCCACCAATCACCCTCCAGTCCGTATTGCCTTCCCTATAGCTACCAATCACCCTCCAGTCCTTATTGCCTTCCCTATAGCCACCAATCACCCTCCAGTCCTTATTGCCTTCCCTATAGCCACCAATCACCCTCCAGTCCTTATTGCCTTCCCTATTGCCACCAATCGTCCTCTAGTCCTTATTGCCTTCCCTATAGCCACCAATCACCCTCCAGTCCTTATTGCCTTCCCTATTGCCACCAATCGTCCTCTAGTCCTTATTGCCTTCCCTATAGCCACCAATCACCCTCCAGTCCTTAGTGCCTTCCCTATAGCCACCGATCACCCTCCAGTCCTTATTGCCTTTCCTATAGCCACCAATCACCCTCCAGTCCTTAGTGCCTTCCCTATAGCCACCGATCACCCTCCAGTCCTTATTGCCTTCCCTATAGCCACCAATCATCCTCCAGTCCTTATTGCCTTCCCTATAGCCACCAATCACCCTCCAGTCCTTATTGCCTTCCCTATAGCCACCAATCACCCTCCAGTCCTTATTGCCTTCCCTATAGCCACCAATCATCCTCTAGTCTTTGTTGCCTTCTCTATTGCCACCAAGCACCCATAAACCATTACTGCTTGCTCCGCTGCCGCTAAAGACTCCATCATTGCTGTCAGTTGTCACCTGGTTCTCATCACCTTCTCCAATGTTGCTGACCATCCCCCGTTGCTGAGGTCAGCCATGAGCAGGTCTGCACACAGAACCCGGCATTCAGTGGTTCTGGTCCACTGTAAAATAATACCATGGCCAAGTGTAAGCCTGAGTGGGCCCCTAAAGATGCCAGGGCCCCTGGCAATCGGCCAGGTCTGCCCTGTGCTGGTGCCAGCCTTACCCCGGGCACAAAATCTGGTGGAGGCCCCAGATACAGTATTTTTTATTCCTTTAAAATAAAAGTCCAGCCAAGTAACTGATTGATGGTTGTCTGGCACCCGCCTACTTACAGGAACGTCAGATAGATTCCTGCTTTGACATTCTGGGGGGGCGGGGGGGGGGGGGTAGTGTAGTCAACCCCAGCTGGTCCAGCAGAAAACAGTTCTCTGCATCAATACTGCTGCAGTTACCACTCCTACAAATAGATACATGGGAGATATACAAAACAATAGAGAAATTAGGTATTAACAAGGGGGGAGATTTGAGCTTATTGTTTTGAGGCTTTTTTAGGTGGGGTAAAAAGGGAGAAAGGAGTGTCAGGATGGGAAATATGGACCCTAAGGGAAATATGGACCCTAGGTGTCACCACATCACGGTAGCACTTTCAATTCTGTTAATCCCCCTCCTCACTTTGCCTCTGCCATCATATTTTCCAGATCTTTGCCCTGAAGGCTGGGTTCTCTTCGCCAAGAAGTGTCTCTGGTTTTCCCATAACTGGAAAACATGGGAAGACAGTGAAAAGGATTGTGCAGAGAAATATTCAAATCTGATCATTGTCGAGCAGAATGACACACGTCTGAAGGTAAGGATCCTTAGGAGGTCCACACCAGGACCTTCTGCACCAGCCTTGCCTTGTTGCCCCACTCTACCCTGCATGCTGGGTGCTTACCAACCTCACCCAACAAAACTCCCGCCAGACAGCAGTGGATGTGATATCCCCAGGCGCCTTCATTATCTCTCCCTCCTGCTGTGACTATAACAAACAAGATGAGTCACCCTGAAAAGCCTACCAGCTGCCTGGTGAGTGGTACATTGTTACAGCCATGGTGCAACCGATGTGTCTTAATGGTTTCTATTGTAATCAGCCGTTATACATTGTAATGCAGTCATGAGTCTGTCTTTGGAATGTAGATACAATAGAAGATACAAGAAATGGCAAGCTGCTCTGTGAATAGTTAGTGTGGGAGGCCCCTAAATGGGCCCACCCATCAATCTCATGTATTAAGCAACAAACATGTCTAACAGTTAGAAAAAACGAGATTTAGTCGCATATATCTGCAGATATATGTTGAAGCCACACCTCCCCGACAAGGCCACTCTACTCGACACTGGGGCCTACCTGACACTCGCAGGTTATGCCCCTTCCCGCATGTAGTGCAGCTCTGAATGTTACTAGCTGAAGTACATGTCCCAATTATGGGGCTCATATACATAGTATAGTATATACACAGAGTGCTTTGTCTGGGTGGAGTGGCTTCAACATGTATCTGCAGATATATGTGACTAAACCTTTGTTTTTGTAAGCAGTTAGACATGTTTGTTGCATAATACTTAGATGAGACTCTATGATGGGCCCATTTTGGGGGCCTCCCACACTAACTACTTGATTCACAATGCAGCTTGCCATTTCTTTCATTGAATTGTAAATAGCTCACAGATAGTTCACAGCTTTCTGTGATGTGTGCATTGTGAAGCTGTGATGGAGAGAACACTGTAAATATTGATTCCTCTGTAAACCAGTGTTCTGGTCATTTTCTCCAGACCCACAATGCTAGGTCTTTGGGAGATCGTAGTTTTGCAGAGAAGAAGGCTTTTTCTAGAAAACTTGTTGAAGGCAGCTCATGCTCGACCAAACCCAAACATAAGACATTGAGCAGCGACCACCTGCCCTCCATATATAATTATAGACTCCAAGCATATAGGCAGTGGGACAGTCCTCTTCCCATTCCCATAGGCAGTGTGGCATTCCCCCTCCCATTCTCCATATAGGCAGTGTGGCATCCCCCCTCCCATTCCCCATATAGGCAGTGTGGCATCCCCCCTCCCATTCCCCATATAGGCAGTGTGGCATCCCCCCTCCCATTTCCCATATAGGCAGTGTGGCATCCCCCATCCCATTTCCCATATAGGCAGTGTGACATCCCCCCTTCCATTCCCCATATAGGCAGTGTGGCATCCCCCCTCCCATTCCCCATAAAGGCAGTGTGGCATTTCCCCTCCCATTCCCCATATAGGCAGTGTGGCATTCCCCCCATCCCATTCCCCATATAGGCAGTGTGGCATTCCCCCTCCCATTCCCCATATAGGCAGTGTGGCATTCCCCCTCCCATTCCCCATATAGGCAGTGTGGCATTCCCCCTCCCATTCCCCATATAGGCAGAGTGGCATTCCCCCTCCCATTCCCCATATAGGCAGTGTGGCATTCCCCCTCCCATTCCCCATATAGGCAGTGTGGCATTCCCCCCTCCCATTCCCCATATAGGCAGTGTAGCGATAACCCTTATCGCCGGAGGGCTTCACCGCCCGAGACGTCCTTTTCCCAATCGTAAGAGGTGCTGCTGGAATTCCAGAGTCGTCCGTGAGGAAACAGGAACAGCCCTTACAAGGGCTAGTGAATTGTAATATAGCGTTTCCCCCAATAAGAGACAGAACTCAGTATTGAGGGTGAAGGTGAAGTGTTTTTATTAGTGCCACTCTAGGCCTTATATACACAAGTCTCCATGCAATGACAACCACACTGACCAATAGCAGCAGGGCACACAATCCCTCAACTCAGCCGGTGACGCAATCAGTAGAACAATAGCAGGCTGTAATACAATCAGTCAGGACAATGCCATTGACTGTGACGTAATCAACAATACACAATGGCAGTTAAAATACAATGACATTGCCTGTAACAGTATCAAAATACAATGACCTAATTAAGAAAAGGCCAGTGAATGACCCGATGGGCAACTGAATAGTGATGACATCCGAAAGACAGAGCGTATGTCACAGGCAGTGTGGCATTTCCCCCTCCCATTCCCCATATAGGCAGTGTGGCATTCCCCCTCCCATTCCCCATATAGGCAGTGTGGCATTCCCCCTCCCATTCCCCATATAGGCAGTGTGGCATTCCCCCCTCCCATTCCCCATATAGGCAATGTGACATCCCCCCTCCCATTCCCCATACAGGCAGTGTGACATCCCCCTCCCATTCCCCATATAGGCAGTGTGGCATTCTCCTCCCATTCCCCATATAGGCAGTGTGGCATCCCCCCTTCCATTCCCCATATAGGCAGTGTGGCATTCCCCCCTCCCATTCCCCATATAGGCAATGTGACATCCCCCCTCCCATTCCCCATACAGGCAGTGTGACATCCCCCTCCCATTCCCCATATAGGCAGTGTGGCATTCTCCTCCCATTCCCCATATAGGCAGTGTGGCATTCCCCCCATCCCATTCCCCATATAGGCAGTGTGGCATTCCCCCTCCCATTCCCCATATAGGCAGTGTGGCATCCCCCCTCCCATTCCCCATAAAGGCAGTGTGGCATTCCCCCCATCCCATTCCCCATATAGGCAGTGTGGCATTTCCCCTCCCATTCCCCATATAGGCAGTGTGGCATTCCCCCCATCCCATTCCCCATATAGGCAGTGTGGCATTCCCCCTCCCATTCCCCATATAGGCAGTGTGGCATTCCCCCTCCCATTCCCCATATAGGCAGTGTGGCATTCCCCCTCCCATTCCCCATATAGGCAGTGTGGCATTCCCCCCTCCCATTCCCCATATAGGCAATGTGACATCCCCCCTCCCATTCCCCATACAGGCAGTGTGACATCCCCCTCCCATTCCCCATATAGGCAGTGTGGCATTCTCCTCCCATTCCCCATATAGGCAGTGTGGCATCCCCCCTTCCATTCCCCATATAGGCAGTGTGGCATTCCCCCCTCCCATTCCCCATATAGGCAATGTGACATCCCCCCTCCCATTCCCCATACAGGCAGTGTGACATCCCCCTCCCATTCCCCATATAGGCAGTGTGGCATTCTCCTCCCATTCCCCATATAGGCAATGTGACATCCCCCCTCCCATTCCCCATACAGGCAGTGTGACATCCCCCTCCCATTCCCCATATAGGCAGTGTGGCATTCCCCCCTTCCATTCCCCATATAGACAGTGTGGCATTCTCCTCCCATTCCCCATATAGGCAGTGTGGCATTCCCCCCTCCCATTCCCCATAAAGGCAGTGTGGCATTCCCCCTCCCATTCCCCATATAGGCAGTGTGGCATTCCCCCTTTCATTCCCCATATAGGCAGTGTGGCATTCCCCCCTCCCATTCCCCATAAAGGCAGTGTGGCATTCCCCCTCCCATTCCCCATATAGGCAGTGTGGCATTCCCCCTTTCATTCCCCATATAGACAGTGTGGCATCCCCCCTCCCATTCCCCATATAGGCAGTGTGGCATTCCCTCCTCCCATCCCCCATATAGGCAGTGTGGCATTCCCCCTCCCATTCCCCATATAGGCAGTGTGGCATTCCCCCCTCCTATTCCCCATATAGTCAGTGTGGCATTCCCCCTTTCATTTCCCATATAGGCAGTGTGGCATTCCCCCTTTCATTTCCCATATAGGCAGTATGGCATTCCCCCTCCCATTCCCCATATAGGCAGTGTGGCATTCCCCCCTCCCATTCCCCATATAGGCAGTGTGGCATTCCCCCCTCCCATTCCCCTATATAGGCAGTGTGGCATTCCCCCCTCCCATTCCCCATATAGTCAGTGTGGCATTCCCCCTTTCATTTCCCATATAGGCAGTGTGGCATTCCCCCCTCCCATTCCCCATATAGGCAGTGTGGCATTCCCCCCTCCCATTCCCCTATATAGGCAGTGTGGCATTCCCCCCTCCCATTCCCCATATAGTCAGTGTGGCATTCCCCCTTTCATTTCCCATATAGGCAGTGTGGCATTCCCCCCTCCCATTCCCCTATATAGGCAGTGTGGCATTCCCCCCTCCCATTCCCCATATAGGCAGTGTGGCATTCCCCCCTCCCATTCCCCATATAGGCAGTGTGGCATTCCCCCTTTAATTTCCCATATAGGCAGTGTGGCATTCCCCCCTCCCATTCCCCATAAAGGCAGTGTGGCATTCCCCCTTTCATTCCCCATATAGGCAGTGTGACATTCCCCCCTCCCATTCCCCATAAAGGCAGTGTGGCATTTCCCCCTTCCCATTCCCCATATAGGCAGTGTGACATTCCCCCCTCCCATTCCCCATAAAGGCAGTGTGGCATTCCCCCCTCCCATTCCCCATATAGGCAGTGTGGCATTCCCCCTTTAATTTCCCATATAGGCAGTGTGGCATTCCCCCCTCCCATTCCCCATAAAGGCAGTGTGGCATTCCCCCTTTCATTCCCCATATAGGCAGTGTGACATTCCCCCCTCCCATTCCCCATAAAGGCAGTGTGGCATTTCCCCCCTCCCATTCTCCATATAGGCAGTGTGGCATTCCCCCCTCCCATTCCCCATAAAGGCAGTGTGGCATTCCCCCTCCCATTCCCCATATAGGCAGTGTGGCATTCCCCCTTTCATTTCCCATATAGGCAGTGTGGCATTCCCCCCTCCCATTCCCCATATAGGCAGTGTGGCATTCCCCCTCCCATTCCCCATATAGGCAGTGTTTCCCCCCTCCCATTCCCCATATAGGCAGTGTGGCATTCCCCCCTCCCATTCCCCATATAGTCAGTGTGGCATTCCCCCTTTCATTTCCCATATAGGCAGTGTGGCATCCCCCCTCCCATTCCCCATATAGGCAGTGTGGCATTCCCCCTTTAATTTCCCATATAGGCAGTGTGGCATTCCCCCCTCCCATTCCCCATATAGGCAGTGTGGCATTCCCCCTCCCATTCCCCATATAGGCAGTGTGGCATTCCCCCTTTAATTTCCCATATAGGCAGTGTGACATTCCCCCCCCTCCCATTCCCCATATAGGCAGTGTGACATCCCCCCTCCCATTCCCCATATAGGCAGTGTGGCTTTCCCCCTCCCATTCCCCATATAGACAGTGTGGCATCCCCCCTCCCATTCCCCATATAGACAGTGTGGCATTCCCCCTCCCATTCCCCATATAGGCAGTGTGGCATTCTCCCTCCCATTCCCCATATAGGCAGTGTGGCATTCCCCCCATCCCATTCCCCATATAGGCAGTGTGGCTTTCCCCCTCCCATTCCCCATATAGACAGTGTGGCATCCCCCCTCCCATTCCCCATATAGACAGTGTGGCATTCCCCCTTCCATTCCCCATATAGGCAGTGTGGCATTCTCCCTCCCATTCCCCATATAGGCAGTGTGGCATTCCCCCTCCCATTCACCATATAGACAGTGTGGCTTTCCCCCTCCCATTCCCCATATAGACAGTGTGGCATCCCCCCTCCCATTCCCCATATAGACAGTGTGGCATTCCCCCTCCCATTCCCCATATAGGCAGTGTGGCATTCTCCCTCCCATTCCCCATATAGGCAGTGTGGCATTCCCCCCATCCCATTCCCCATATAGGCAGTGTGGCTTTCCCCCTCCCATTCCCCATATAGACAGTGTGGCATCCCCCCTCCCATTCCCCATATAGACAGTGTGGCATT
Organism: Gastrophryne carolinensis; assembly: GCA_027917425.1. Lineage (NCBI taxonomy): Eukaryota > Metazoa > Chordata > Amphibia > Anura > Microhylidae > Gastrophryne > Gastrophryne carolinensis. The sequence continues at coordinate 651,000,368 of CM051234.1, read as the reverse complement.
CCCCCTTCCATTCCCCATATAGGCAGTGTGGCATTCTCCCTCCCATTCCCCATATAGGCAGTGTGGCATTCCCCCTCCCATTCACCATATAGACAGTGTGGCATCCCCCCTCCCATTCCCCATATAGACAGTGTGGCATTCCCCCTTCCATTCCCCATATAGGCAGTGTGGCATTCCCCCTCCCATTCCCCATATAGGCAGTGTGGCATTCCCCCTCCCATTCCCCATATAGGCAGTGTGGCATTCCCCCTCCCATTCCCCATATAGGCAGTGTGGCATCCCCCCTCCCATTCCCCATATAGGCAGTGTGGCTTTCCCCCTCCCATTCCCCATATAGGCAGTGTGGCTTTCTCCCTCCCATTCCCCATATAGGCAGTGTGACATCCCCCCTCCCATTCCCCATATATAGGCAGTGTGGCATTCCCCCCTCCCATTCCCCATATAGGCAGTGTGGCATTCCCCCTCCCATTCCCCATATAGGCAGTGTGACATCCCCCCTCCCATTCCCCATATATAGGCAGTGTGGCATTCCCCCTCCCATTCCCCATATAGGCAGTGTGGCATTCCCCCTCCCATTCCCCATATAGGCAGTGTGGCTTTCTCCCTCCCATTCCCCATATAGACAGTGTGGCATTCCCCCTTTCATTTCCCATATAGGCAGTGTGGCATTCTCCCTCCCATTCCCCATATAGGCAGTGTGGCATTCCCCCTTTCATTTCCCATATAGGCAGTGTGGCATTCTCCCTCCCATTCCACATATAGGCAGTGTGGCATTCCCCCTTTCATTCCCCATATAGGCAGTGTGGCATTTCCCCCTTCCCATTCCCCATATAGGCAGTGTGGCATTCCCCCTCCCATTCCCCATATAGGCAGTGTGGCATTCCCCCTCCCATTCCCCATATAGGCAGTGTGGCATTCCCCCTTTAATTCCCCATATAGGCAGTGTGGCATTCCCCCCTCCCATTCCACATATAGGCAGTGTGGCATTCTCCCTCCCATTCCCCATATAGGCAGTGTGGCATTCCCCCTTTCATTCCCCATATAGGCAGTGTGGCATTTCCCCCTCCCATTCCCCATATAGGCAGTTTGGCATTTCCCCCTTCCCATTCCCCATATAGGCAGTGTGGCTTTCCCCCTCCCATTCCCCATATAGACAGTGTGGCATCCCCCCATCCCATTCCCCATATAGGCAGTGTGGCATCCCCCCTCCCATTCCCCATATAGGCAGTGTGGCTTTCCCCATCCCATTCCCCATATAGACAGTGTGGCATCCCCCCTCCCATTCCCCATATAGACAGTGTGGCATTCCCCCTCCCATTCCACATATAGGCAGTGTGGCATTCCCCCCATCCCATTCCCCATATAGGCAGTGTGGCATTCCCCCTTTCATTCCCCATATAGGCAGTTTGGCATTTCCCCCTTCCCATTCCCCATATAGGCAGTGTGGCTTTCCCCCTCCCATTCCCCATATAGGCAGTGTGGCTTTCCCCCTCCCATTCCCCATATAGGCAGTGTGGCATTCCCCCCATCCCATTCCCCATATAGGCAGTGTGGCATTCCCCCTCCCATTCCCCATATAGACAGTGTGGCATCCCCCCATCCCATTCCCCATATAGGCAGTGTGGCTTTCCCCCTCCCATTCCCCATATAGACAGTGTGGCATCCCCCCTCCCATTCCCCATATAGGCAGTGTGGCATCCCCCCTCCCATTCCCCATATAGGCAGTGTGACATCCCCCTCCCATTCCCCATATAGGCAGTGTGGCATTCCCCCTCCCATTCCCCATATAGGCAGTGTGGCTTTCCCCCTCCCATTCCCCATATAGACAGTCTGGCATTCTCCCTCCCATTCCCCATATAGGCAGTGTGGCATTCCCCCTCCCATTCCCCATATAGGCAGTGTGGCTTTCTCCCTCCCATTCCCCATATTGGCAGTGTGGCATTCCCCCCTCCCATTCCCCATATAGGCAGCGTGGCATTCCCCCTCCCATTCCCCATATAGGCAGTGTGGCATTCCCCCTCCCATTCCCCATATAGGCAGTGTGGCATTCCCCCTCCCATTCCCCATATAGGCAGTATGGCATTCCCCCTCCCATTCCCCATATAGGCAGTGTGGCATTCCCCCTCCCATTCCCCATATAGGCAGTGTGGCTTTCCCCCTCCCATTCCCCATATAGGCAGTGTGGCTTTCCCCCTCCCATTCACCATATAGACAGTGTGGCTTTCTCCCTCCCATTCCCCATATAGGCAGTGTGGCATTCCCCCCTCCCATTCCCCATATAGGCAGTGTGGCATTCCCCCTCCCATTCCCCATATAGGCAGTGTGACATCCCCCCTCCCATTCCCCATATATAGGCAGTGTGGCATTCCCCCTCCCATTCCCCATATAGGCAGTGTGGCATTCCCCCTCCCATTCCCCATATAGGCAGTGTGGCATTCCCCCCCCATTCCCCATATAGGCAGTATGGCATTCCCCCCCCATTCCCCATATAGGCAGTGTGGCATTCCCCCTCCCATTCCCCATATAGGCAGTATGGCATCCCCCCCCCCCCCATTCCCCATATAGGCAGTGTGGCATTCCCCCTCCCATTCCCCATATAGGCAGTGTGGCATCCACTCTCCATGACTGAGCCCAATATGGGGGGATGAGGTGCCAGCCCATGACCCACTCTCCATGACTGACCCCATTATGGGGGGAAGAGGGGCCTGTCCATTAACCACTCTCCATGACTGAGCCCAATATGGGGGGATGAGGGGCCTGTCCATGACCCGCTCTCCACGACTGAGCCCAATATGGGGGGATGAGGGGCCTGTCCATAACCCACTCTCTATGACTGAGCCCAATATGGGGGGATGAGGGGCCTGTCTATGACCCACTGTCCATGAATGACCCCATTATGGGGGGATGAGGGGCCTGTCCATGACCCACTCTCCATGACTGAGCCCAATATGGGGGGATGAGGGGCCTGTCCATGACCCACTCTCCATGACTGAGCCCAATATGGGGGGGATGAGGGGCCTGTCCAAAACCCACTCTCTATGACTGAGCCCAATATGGGGGGGTGAGGGGCCTGTCCATGACCCGCTCTCCATGATTGAGCCCAATATGGGGGGATGAGGCGCCTGTCCATGACCCGCTCTCCATGATTTAGCCCAATATGGGGGGGATGAGGGGCCTGTCCATGATCTGCACCACTGACAGTGGACCTGACTAACCTGCAGAAAAAGGGGGTGGCTGGGACAAGGGTGCCCCCAATGGCCAGGGCTATGTCCTAATAACAGATCTGACAGATCTTTTACAAAGTAATAAAACAATAACATTTAACTCTTCGCAGCTTTTCCTGTCTGAGCAAAAAGAAACCTTCTGGGTCGGGAAGAAATGGAACAAGCAATCTAAAAAATGGCTGTGGCCCTACAAGTCTAACACGTAAGTATGACTTCATGTCATTGTAAAACTGGAGCCTGGCCTGCAGGGTCAAATCATTGGTGAGGCCACACCCTGAATAGGCGGGGCAAGTTTCAAGTGTAAAGAAGCACTCCAACCCATGAACACCTGAGGGCCACCAGACAAACAGAGCAAAACAGGAAGAGAGGTGGAACAGGAATGGTCAGGGATATTCAGGGTTAGCAATGTGAGATCGGTTCTTCAAGCATCATTACAGAGGAAGGTAATAGAGATTGTATTCCAATGTGTTGCCAGAGTTTGCAGTATCTAAGGCCTGTGGCATAGATGGGGTCGGAAACAGGAAGTGTAGGGTCATTCCAGGTGGCCCTTACGCCAAGTGTGCCCGGCTAATAACACTTATTATTCTAACAAATAAAAAAAAATGTTTTAAAAAATTTAACCCAGATCCTATTTTGGTGCGGCCGGTACTAACGTTATTGGCAATTATTCGGGATAAACCCCGACCTGAATACAAAGGACGTCAGTAGTGTGGTACAAGTAGCCATTGAAAATTGTAAAGCTGGAACCTGACCCGCAGGATCAAATCACTGGTGAGGCCACACCCTGAATAGGTGGGGCAAATTTCAGTTGTAAAGAAGCACTCCAACCCATGAACACCTGAGGGCCAGCAGACAAACAGAGCAAAACAGGAAGAGAGGTGGAGCAAGAATGGTCAGTGATATTCAGGTTCAGCAATGTGATATTAGTTCTTTAAGCATCATCACAGAGGGAGTTAATAAAGATTGTATTCCGCAGTGTCGCCAGAATTTGCAGTATCTAAGGGCTGTGCCATGGATGGGGTCAGAAACAGGAAGTGTAGGGTAATTCTAGGTGGCCCTTATGACAAGTATTCCCTGCTAATAACACGTATTATTCTAACCAATAAAAAAATCCAGTCCTATTTTGGTGCAGCCGGCACTAACGGTTTTGGCAATTATTCGGGACAAACCCCGACCTGAATACAAAGGACATCAGTAGTGTGGTACAAGTAGCCATTGAAAATTGTAGAACTGGTACCTAGACTGCAGGGTCGAATCCCTGGTGAGACCACGCCCTGAATAGGCAGGGCAAGTTTCAGTTTCACACTGGGGGGGTTTCACACAGCAGGGCACCTCCGATCGGGGTGCCCCTGGGGAAACGTCAAAATCCTGGGTTTTGGTCCACTTTAAGGTACCCCGAAGAAGCCCTTGGTAAAGATGGCGACAGCCATCATGACGGGCAACTATACTTATCGAATCACTCATTGGGTGATTCGATAACAACATGGGGTCCCTCACTGGGTGATGTTACCTATGCTAAGCACCGGGTACATACTGACCAATGTGCAGGTGTCAATCTCAAAACAACAACACATCTTAAGAGAGGGTGTGGCGTCTGTGTTCCATGGTGTCGCCAGAATGTGCAGTATCTAAGGGCTGTGGCATAGATGGGGTCGGAAACAGGAAGTGTAGGGTCATGCCAGGTGGCCCGTATGGCAAGTGTGCCCGGCTAATAACTCTCATTATTCTAACCAGTAAAAAAAAAAGTTTTAAAAATTTTGCTGCGGCCGGTACTAACGGTATTGGCAATTATTCGGGACAAACCCTGACCTGAATACAAAGGAAGTCAGTAGTGTGGTACAAGTAGCCATAGAAAATTATAGAACTGGAACCTGACATGCAGGGTTAAATCACTGGTGAGGCCACACCCTGAATAGGCAGGGCAAGTTTTAATTATTTAATTTAAGAAGAACTCCAACCCATGAAACCCATCGTAATGTACAAAACATGAAACCCAACTATTTGTAGCTCCAGATGCAGAGGTTTTAGGATGTTTGTGGCGCTTTCACACCTTCACGGATTTTCAATATTCACCTTTCAGGCATTACAGCAATTGTTGGCTCGCCCAAGCTGGGGAGCTGGACTACAGAAATTGCAAGGAAAGCCATAGGTGGGTTTGTGAGAAGAACGTGGTGGTCACATCTCGGAAGAAGTCATCTTACCATGATCTGGAATTCACTCTATGGGGCACCGATATATATTGTCACTCCGAGAGTTATCAATAAAGAGAAAAAGAAAGAGGAATTACAGTGATTGTCCGGGTGTAATAAGCTCCTTTCCTTGCTTTGCTCTTTAACAAGGAATAATTTGGGCCATCCAGACATAATCTCAGCTATGGTGATTCAAGGAACAAGTATTGGCCGAAACCAAAAATCGATAAGTGGATTTAATTAAAATAGAGCCGGTTATATTACAGAAAAATAATTATATGAGGGGCATAAATATGATACAAAGTTGCAATGTCCAGAAATGTAAGCAGTGTCCATACAAGAAGCAACAATCTATCTCTCTCAGGCTAATTTCAATAGGACCTGATCTTTCGTCCAACCCCCGCTGGGGTGGGCTGAACTGCCTGGTAGACTCATGTCTGCTGTGAGAGCTAGCAGATAGAAGCGACAGACCTTCCCCCACATTCCCTCCTTAAATATTGTTTCTCGGACCCCCTAAATTCCTTCTCATAATTCCAGCCCCCATTCAGGAAATACTATCTCCTTAGCCCAGACAAGAATCATATGGTTTCAGTTAAATAGTCAAAAGACCATTACCAAATAATTCCTAGGAGAAAAACCTAGACATAACATTACTTGAGTCTATATATATATATATATATATACATATATAATGAATATTGATGCAATTCACCAAAATAAACCTTATGTTATATTATATGTGCATTATTTCCTCTGAATCAGCCAGCTCCAGATCAGAATCATAATGAATAGCGGGCAGACCTCCACAGATTCCACATTCATCCAAGTTACCTATATACATCAATAATATTAGTGATTTAATAATAATTCATTAATAACTGAGATCATAAACATTTTATTCCTCTGGAACCTTCTTAGGCCAGGCAGAAAAACTAATAGAGCCATGCTCACCTTAATTTCCCTGCAATGTATTTCTCACCCACCCACTCCAGAACCATCGGGCATCAACCCCACCTCTGTGTCACACACCCCATTCATGGCAATAGGGGAGGGCATGCCAAGGCCTTGCCTGTCACATCTGAGGCAGGGTTCATGTCTCTGTGCCAAGCCTTGTTGCCAACCCTGCCACATCTATTCATGTCTCTGTTCCAGTCCTTGTTGCTAACCCTGACACATGTATTCATGTCTCTGTGCCAAGCCTTGTTGCCAACCCTGCCTTATCTGTTCATGTTTCTGTGCCAAGCCTTGTTACCAACCCTGACACATCTATTCAGGTCTCTGTGCCAAGCCTTGTTGCCAACCCTGCCACATCTATTCATGTCCCTGTTCCAGTCCTTGTTGCCAACCCTGCCACATGTATTCATGTCTCTGTGCCAAGCGTTGTTGCCAACCCTGACACATCTATTCATGTCCCTGTTCCAGTCCGTGTTGCCAACCCTGCCACATCTATTCATGTCCCTGTTCCAGTCCTTGTTGCCAACCCTGCCACATCTATTCATGTCTCTGTGCCAAGCCTTGTTGCCAACCCTGCCACATCTATTCATGTCCCTGTTCCAGTCCTTGTTGCCAACCCTGACACATGTATTCATGTCTCTGTGCCAAGCCTTGTTGCCAACCCTGACACATCTATTCATGTCCCTGTTCCAGTCCTTGTTGCCAACCCTGACACATGTATTCATGTCTCTGTGCCAAGCCTTGTTGCCAACCCTGCCACATCTATTCATGTCTCCATGCCAAGCCTTGTTGCCAACCCTGCCACATCTATTCATGTCTCTGTGCCAAGCCTTGTTGCCAACCCTGACACATCTATTCATGTCTCTGTGCCAAGCCTTGTTGCCAACCCTGACACATCTATTCATGTCTCCATGCCAAGCCTTGTTGCCAACCCTGACACATCTATTCATGTCTCCATGCCAAGCCTTGTTGCCAACCCTGCCACATCTATTCATGTCTCTGTGCCAAGCCTTGTTGCCAACCCTGACACATCTATTCATGTCTCCATGCCAAGCCTTGTTGCCAACCCTGCCACATCTATTCATGTCTCTGTGCCAAGCCTTGTTGCCAACCCTGCCACATCTGTTCATGTCTCTGTGCCAGGCCTTGTTGCCAACCCTGCCACATCTATTCATGTCTCTATGCCAAGCCTTGTTGCCAACCCTGCCACATCTATTCATGTCTCTGTGCCAGGCCTTGTTGCCAACCCTGACACATGTATTCATGTCTCTGTGCCAGGCCTTGTTGCCAACCCTGACACATGTATTCATGTCTCTGTGCCAGGCCTTGTTGCCAACCCTGACACATCTATTCATGTCTCCATGCCAAGCCTTGTTGCCAACCCTGACACATCTATTCATGTCTCCATGCCAAGCCTTGTTGTCAACCCTGCCACATCTATTCATGTCTCCATGCCAAGCCTTGTTGCCAACCCTGACACATCTATTCATGTCTCCATGCCAAGCCTTGTTGCCAACCCTGCCACATCTATTCATGTCTCCATGCCAAGCCTTGTTGCCAACCCTGCCACATCTATTCATGTCTCCATGCCAAGCCTTGTTGCCAACCCTGACACATCTGTTCATGTCTCTGTGCCAAGCCTTGTTGCCAACCCTGCCACATCTCTTCATGTCTCTGTGCCAAGCCTTGTTGCCAACCCTGCCACATCTATTCATGTCTCTGTGCCAAGCCTTGTTGCCAACCCTGCCACATCTCTTCATGTCTCTGTGCCAGGCCTTGTTGCCAACCCTGACACATGTATTCATGTCTCTGTGCCAAGCCTTGTTGCCAACCCTGACACATCTATTCATGTCTCTGTGCCAAGCCTTGTTGCCAACCCTGACACATCTATTCATGTCTCTGTGCCAAGCCTTGTTGCCAACCCTGACACATGTATTCATGTCTCTGTGCCAAGCCTTGTTGCCAACCCTGACACATCTATTCATGTCTCTGTGCCAAGCCTTGTTGCCAACCCTGACACATCTATTCATGTCTCCATGCCAAGCCTTGTTGCCAACCCTGCCACATCTATTCATGTCTCTGTGCCAGGCCTTGTTGCCAACCCTGACACATCTATTCATGTCTCTGTGCCAAGCCTTGTTGCCAACCCTGACACATCTATTCATGTCTCTGTGCCAGGCCTTGTTGCCAACCCTGACACATCTATTCATGTCTCTGTGCCAAGCCTTGTTGCCAACCCTGACACATCTATTCATGTCTCTGTGCCAAGCCTTGTTGCCAACCCTGACACATCTATTCATGTCTCTGTGCCAAGCCTTGTTGCCAACCCTGACACATCTATTCATGTCTCTGTGCCAGGCCTTGTTGCCAACCCTGACACATGTATTCATGTCTCTGTGCCAGGCCTTGTTGCCAACCCTGCCACATCTATTCATGTCTCTGTGCCAAGCCTTGTTGCCAACCCTGCCACATCTATTCATGTCTCTGTGCCAGGCCTTGTTGCCAACCCTGACACATGTATCCATGTCTCTGTGCCAAGCCTTGTTGCCAACCCTGACACATCTATTCATGTCTCCGTGCCAAGCCTTGTTGCCAACCCTGACACATCTATTCATGTCTCCATGCCAAGCCTTGTTGCCAACCCTGCCACATCTATTGATGTCTCCATGCCAAGCCTTGTTGCCAACCCTGACACATCTATTCATGTCTCCATGCCAAGCCTTGTTGCCAACCCTGCCACATCTATTCATGTCTCTGTGCCAAGCCTTGTTGCCAACCCTGCCACATCTATTCATGTCTCTGTGCCAGGCCTTGTTGCCAACCCTGCCACATCTATTCATGTCTCCATGCCAAGCCTTGTTGCCAACCCTGCCACATCTATTCATGTCTCCATGCCAAGCCTTGTTGCCAACCCTGACACATCTATTCATGTCTCTGTGCCAGGCCTTGTTGCCAACCCTGACACATCTATTCATGTCTCTGTGCCAGGCCTTGTTGCCAACCCTGACACATCTATTCATGTCTCCATGCCAAGCCTTGTTGCCAACCCTGACACATCTATTCATGTCTCTGTGCCAGGCCTTGTTGCCAACCCTGACACATCTATTCATGTCTCCATGCCAAGCCTTGTTGCCAACCCTGACACATCTATTCATGTCTCCATGCCAAGCCTTGTTGCCAACCCTGCCACATCTATTCATGTCTCTGTGCCAAGCCTTGTTGCCAACCCTGCCACATCTATTCATGTCTCTGTGCCAGGCCTTGTTGCCAACCCTGCCACATCTATTCATGTCTCCATGCCAAGCCTTGTTGCCAACCCTGCCACATCTATTCATGTCTCCATGCCAAGCCTTGTTGCCAACCCTGCCACATCTCTTCATGTCTCTGTGCCAGGCCTTGTTGCCAACCCTGACACATCTATTCATGTCTCTGTGCCAGGCCTTGTTGCCAACCCTGCCACATCTATTCATGTCTCTGTGCCAGGCCTTGTTGCCAACCCTGACACATCTATTCATGTCTCTGTGCCAGGCCTTGTTGCCAACCCTGACACATCTATTCATGTCTCCATGCCAAGCCTTGTTGCCAACCCTGACACATCTATTCATGTCTCCATGCCAAGCCTTGTTGCCAACCCTGACACATCTATTCATGTCTCCATGCCAAGCCTTGTTGCCAACCCTGACACATCTATTCATGTCTCCATGCCAAGCCTTGTTGCCAACCCTGCCACATCTCTTCATGTCTCTGTGCCAGGCCTTGTTGCTAACCCTGCCACATCTATTCATGTCTCTGTGCCAGGCCTTGTTGCTAACCCTGACACATCTATTCATGTCTCCATGCCAAGCCTTGTTGCCAACCCTGACACATCTATTCATGTCTCCATGCCAAGCCTTGTTGCCAACCCTGCCACATCTCTTCATGTCTCTGTGCCAGGCCTTGTTGCTAACCCTGACACATCTCTTCATGTCTCTGTGCCAGGCCTTGTTGCTAACCCTGCCACATCTATTCATGTCTCTGTGCCAGGCCTTGTTGCCAACCCTGACACATGTATTCATGTCTCTGTGCCAAGCCTTGTTGCCAACCCTGCCACATCTATTCATGTCTCTGTGCCAAGCCTTGTTGCCAACCCTGACACATCTATTCATGTCTCCATGCCAAGCCTTGTTGCCAACCCTGCCACATCTATTCATGTCTCTGTGCCAAGCCTTGTTGCCAACCCTGCCACATCTATTCATGTCTCTGTGCCAAGCCTTGTTGCCAACCCTGCCACATCTCTTCATGTCTCTGTGCCAGGCCTTGTTGCCAACCCTGACACATCTATTCATGTCTCTGTGCCAAGCCTTGTTGCCAACCCTGCCACATCTATTCATGTCTCTGTGCCAGGCCTTGTTGCCAACCCTGACACATCTATTCATGTCTCTGTGCCAGGCCTTGTTGCCAACCCTGACACATCTATTCATGTCTCTGTGCCAGGCCTTGTTGCCAACCCTGACACATCTATTCATGTCTCCATGCCAAGCCTTGTTGCCAACCCTGCCACATCTATTCATGTCTCTGCGCCAAGCCTTGTTGCTAACCCTGACACATCTGTTCATGTCTCTGCGCCAAGCCTTGTTGCTAACCCTGACACATGTATTCATGTCTCTGCGCCAAGCCTTGTTGCTAACCCTGACACATCTGTTCATGTCTCTGCGCCAAGCCTTGTTGCTAACCCTGCCACATCTCTTCATGTCTCTGTGCCAGGCCTTGTTGCTAACCCTGCCACATCTATTCATGTCTCTGCGCCAAGCCTTGTTGCCAACCCTGACACATCTATTCATGTCTCTGCGCCAAGCCTTGTTGCTAACCCTGACACATGTATTCATGTCTCTGTGCCAAGCCTTGTTGCTAACCCTGCCTTTTATCTATCCCTCATCTATCCCTCATATATACATGTTACTATATACATCAATTTCTCTATTCCATTCAATCTTTAACCGCATGAGCCAAAGAGCAATATTAATAAAATGTCAAATGTATTTTTTGTATCATCCATTAAAATTCCATGTTCCTATGTCCTCATTTCATTTGTTGAATGATTCACTAAATGAACACGTTTTGTTATAATATATCCTTAACCTTGATCACCATAACATGGATCTGTGTGTATATATAAATATATATATATATATATTACAGAATACATGTGGAGGCTGATTCACTACTAGTGCCAGGTATTGCCAGATGAGTGTCTATATAGCGGCGCTTAGAGTGACCGCTAGTAGGCGCTGTAAGCGGGTATCGAGTGCTGTAACCTAGCGTTGTGGCCCACATTGATGAATGCGATGTGTGTTCAGCGCTCTAACAACAGTACAGCACTGAAGGGACCGATAGGTAGCACCAGCTCAGTGCGTCCGGCACTCTGCGCTCCACAGCATACTTATCAATGTAATAATACATGACGCTGTTATATGTAATAATACATGTGACGCTACATGGCGCTGTTATATGTAATAATACATGTGATGCTACATGGTGCTGTTATATGTAATATTACATGTGACGCTACATGGCGCTGTTATATGTAATAATACATGTGATGCTACATGGCCCTGTTATATGTAATAATACATGTGACGCTACATGGCGCTGTTATATGTAATATTACATGTGACACTACATGGCCCTGTTATATGTAATAATACATGTGACGCTACATGGCGCTGTTATATGTAATAATACATGTGATGCTACATGGTGCTGTTATATGTAATATTACATGTGACGCTACATGGCGCTGTTATATGTAATAATACATGTGATGCTACATGGTGCTGTTATATGTAATATTACATGTGACGCTACATGGCGCTGTTATATGTAATATTACATGTGACACTACATGGCCCTGTTATATGTAATAATACATGTGACGCTACATGGCGCTGTTATATGTAATAATACATGTGATGCTACATGGTGCTGTTATATGTAATATTACATGTGACGCTACATGGCGCTGTTATATGTAATAATACATGTGACGCTACATGGCGCTGTTATATGTAATAATACATGTGATGCTACATGGTGCTGTTATATGTAATATTACATGTGATGCTACATGGCGCTGTTATATGTAATAATACATGTGACGCTACATGGCGCTGTTATATGTAATAATACATGTGACGCTACATGGCTCTGTTATATGTAATAATACATGTGACGCTACATGGCGCTGTTATATGTAATAATACATGTGACGCTACATGGCTCTGTTATATGTAATAATTAGGGATGAGCGAATCGATCCGGACGAACCCGGATTTGATCCGAATTTCATGAAAAATTCGATTCGGATCGAATCCGAATTTCCCCGTGCTTCGATCGCTCGAAGGTTTCCTTTAACATCCATTCATTTACATTACAGGCATTCTAAGATGGCGGACGGGACATGTCCAGACATCTACCCCGCAGCAGTGCAAGCTGGGGCAGTCACATGCAGCCTATCAGCAGCCAGCAAGCCCGGTGACGTCACAGCGCTATTTAAGGCGGCGGACATCTTGCTTTTCCTCATTTCTCTATTGCATTCGTGAGAGACTGCTGTAGTGAGGGAGAGACAGAGAGCCAGGGACAGACAGGGACAGACAGGGACAGGCAGGAGACAGGCAGGAGCAGGAGGTCAGCGAGAAGCAGGGAAAGTTAGGAAAAATCGGAGGCAGTCACAGGGAGAATTTTTTTTTTTTTTCATCCAGCCTGAGTGTTACTGGCTGGCTGACTGGCTTTGTTAGCGTTTTCAGGCTGCTTATACACTAACTGTGCATATATACTGAACTGATCTCAAGTCTGCTGTGAGGCATCCCATTCTATGACTACACCAGCCTCTATTTACTATAACCCTTTGCACTTATTCTAAAAGTAATTTGGCCTGATAAAGACACTTTTGCTGTGCATAGTACTGCTCCCAGGTGCACTCTGGTTGGGGCATCCCATTCTGTGACTACACCAGCCTCTATTTACTATAACCCTTTGCACTTATTCTAAAAGTAATTTGGCCTGATAAAGACACCTTTGCTGTGCATAGTACTGCTCCCAGGTGCACTCTGGTTGGGGCATCCCATTCTGTGACTACACCAGCCTCTATTTACTATAACCCTTTGCACTTATTCTAAAAGTAATTTGGCCTGATAAAGACACTTTTGCTGTGCATAGTAGTACTGCTCCCAGGTGCTCTGCTGTTGGGGCATCCCATTCTGTAACATAGCATACCCCTCTTTATTTACACTAAGCAGCTCTCTTATTTACACTAAGCAGGCCTGTTGGAGGCTGAGTGTTACTGCTCACTTTTGGTGTGCATTATATTTTGTTTCATATAGACCCACCGCTGCCTGGGGGTTCTTAAAATATCACCTACTAGCCAGTCAGCCTACTACTGCCAGTTAGACTATGTCGGGCAGACAAGTGCCTGGAAGTGAAAAGAGGAGTGGCAGAGGCCAAGATTCCGCAGGCAGAGGTTGCAGCAGACTGGGGGCCAGTAGCAGCAGGAGTCACGCTGAGAGACCTAATCTGCCAGTATCTGCTAGCGGTCGGGTCTCCACCAGTAACGCATCTGCCGTGGTAGATTGGTTAACGCGCTCATCAACAACATCATCACAACTTACGTCTGAGACCCCCAGTCTAGGGTCGGTAGGTTCCTCTGACACAACCCTGAGTTGGCATGCCCCGAGAGCAGTCCCTGTCCTCCCATTGCCTCTGTCCTACGCCGTTCCCTCCCCCAGTGACGTATCCTATGCTTTGGGTTCAGCTCCACTCTTTAGTGAGGAGGACGATCAGATAGAGGACAGTCAGCAGCTACTGCCCAGCCAAGAAATGGAGGTGGCTTCTTTAGCTAGGCAGACAAATAGTGATGTGGACAGTGTTGTGGGTGCTGCGAGCGTTCCAGCTCCTGCGCCAGACACTGTTGACGAATCCACGAACATCAGTGACATACAGCCACAACTCGGTGATAATGATGATGACGATGAAGCCGATCGCACTTGGGAGCCGGGTGATGAAGGGGCTTCATCGTCATCATCAGGAGAAGAGGGGCGCAGGTTGCCCCGGAGTCAGCAGCTGAGGCAGCAAGGTGGTAGCAGTCAGTATGGGGGCACAATTCAAAAGGCTGGAGCCGGCCGGGGCTGGGGCCGGGGTAGAGCACCTGCTGTGCGGCAGTCTACCTTATCGTGAGGTAGTGAAGCAGGGGTTCCTGTAGTTGGCAACAGCAGCAGTGAATCAGTGAGGCCAGGGGGTGGGAAAAGTAGCTACTCGGCAGTGTGGCAGTTTTTCCTGAAGCATCCGCAGGAGGGTAACATGGCCACATGCAAGATATGTAGGCAAAAGGTGAAGCGTGGCCAGGGTCCAAATGCTGGCACCACGGCCCTGCGTCAACATATGCAGCGTTACCATAAAGCGGCCTGGGAGAACCTAGGCTCCGGAGAGGTGGGCCAGACTGCTTCCTCACCGAGTGGCACGCCGCTCCCAATTTCTGCCAGCCAAGGCTCCAGCACCTCAGCCGAAGGCAGCTGTGCGTCATACCCATCCTCTGTCGCTCCTGCTCCTCCTCCTCCTCCTAATCATGCATCCCGCCAGCAATCCATCAGCGAAGCCATGTCCAAGAGACAGCAGTATGCGCCCACTCATCCTACGGCGCAGAAGCTGAATGTGCTCCTGTCCAAGTTGCTGGTGCTGCAGTCGCTCCCTTTTCAGGTGGTGGACTCTGCACCTTTCAGAGAACTGATGGCTTGTGCCGAGCCGAGGTGGAGAGTCCCAAGCCGTCATTTCTTTGCCAAGAAGGCAGTACCAGCGCTGCACACTTTTGTTGAACAGAAGGTGGGCCAGTCCTTGAGCCTGTCGGTGTGTAGCAAAGTGCATGGCAGCGCCGACGTCTGGAGCTGTAACTACGGTCAGGGACAGTACATGTCGTTTACGGGCCACTGGGTGAATGTGGTCCCTTTGCAGCAGCAACTTGGACAGGTCACGCCGCTTCGGCCTCCGTGCTCCCTGGCCGTTGTGCCTGTGACACCGTGCGACTCGGCCTCCTCATCCTCCGCCATCTCCTCACCCTCCACTGTAGGCTCAAGTCTCAGTGCCCCTCCAGTGGGCACGGAGGTGTCACGCTGTGCTTCACATGGTTTGTCTTGGCGAATGGAGTCACACAGGGGAGGAACTGCTTAAATTTATTCATCAGGAAATCCAAACATGGCTTACTCCAAGAAAACTTAAAATGGGAATCATGGTTACCGACAATGGAAGAACATTTTGTCTGCGCTGCGCCAAGGAAGCCTGACCCATGCCCCCTGCATGGCTCACGTCTTCAATCTGGTTGTCAAGTGGTTTCTGAAGTGTTCCCCCCATCTGCAAGACATCCTAACAACTTCAAGGAAACTTTGCATGCACTTCAGCCACTCATACACCGCCAAACACACCCTTCTTGAGCTACAGCGTCAGAACGGTATCCCCCAACATAGTCTGATTTGCGATGTTTCCACCCGTTGGAATTCCACCCTTCACATGTTGGACCGATTATATGAACAGAGAAAAGCCATCACGGATTTCCTGATGATCCAAGCAGATAGGGGGACTCCCCTGTGTAACTTCAATGTCAACCAGTGGCAGCTCATACGTGACACCTGCCGTTTGCTCAGGCCCTTTGAGGAAGCCACTTTATTTGTCAGTCGGCAGGATTACGGGATGAACGACGTGATTCCACTGCTTCATGTACTACAGCACATGTTGGAAACCATGGCTGGTCAGGGCACTGGAGACATGGCGTCTACATCTTACGGCCACATGAACCCCATTGGAGCTGAACTGGAGGAGGAGGAGGAAGAGGAGGAGGAGTTGCCCAGCGAAACACAGTTTAGGCTTGGCGAAATGGCTGGTTTATCTAGTCAGCAGACAGGAGAGGAGGAGCAGGAGCAGCCAGAGGAGCTAGAGGTTTTTGAGGAAGGCGAGACAGAGGACCCGGACACACCGTGGCAGTATGCAGTGGAGATGGAGACAGGTAGGCCCTCCGAGTCACTGCGCAAATGGCAGGAAGCATGCTCACGTGCTTGCGTAGTGACCCCAGAATTGTTTCCATCTGTCGGCGGGATGACTTCTGGCTGTCCACCTTATTGGACCCTCGCTTCCGGCACAAAATGGGGGCATTTTTTAAACCCACCGAGAGGGAGGACAAACTGAACTACTACAAAGACATTCTACGTAGGCAGTTGGCCGATGCCTATCTGCGCCATGGTCCATACTCTCGCAGGTCTGACTCGAGGGAACCTCTGCGCTCACCTTCCAGTGCCATGGCTGCTGGGGGGGTTGGCAGGAGCAGCAGCAGCAGCCTCAGTCTTCAGTCGCTAATGAGTAGCTTTCTACACCCGCATAGTGAGGCTACTCATGAGCAGCAGGAAGACCTGGAGCAGGACCTCAACCAGCAGGTCATGTCATACTTTGACATGACCATGCCAACACACCTTGAGGATCCGCTGGACTTCTGGCCAGCCAAACTTGATTTGTGGCCGCAACTAGCAGAGTTTGCCCTGGAAAAGCTGTCCTGCCCGGCAAGTAGCGTGCCATCTGAGCGGGTGTTTAGTGCGGCGGGGGCCATAGTTACGGCGAGGAGAACTCGTCTGTCAACTAAAAATGTGGAGAGACTCACCTTTGTCAAAATGAATCAGGGATGGATCAGCCAGGATTTCCACCCACCAATGCCTGATGCATGCGACTAGATTCAGCATGGTGCCACGTTTTACACTTTCCAAATGGTGCAAAACATATTTATGTCTTTAGGCCAATTTTTGGGCTCCTGCTGCTGCTGCCAACTTCTGCCAACTCCAGGGTGTGATTCATCCAATTTTTGGGCTCCTGAAGCCAACCCCAGTGTCTCTTTAAAGTAATATTTGGGCTCCTGCTGCTGCTGATGCCAACTCCAGGGTGTGATTCATCCAATTTTTGGGCTCCTGAAGCCAACCCCAGTGTCTCTTTAAAGTAATATTTGGGCTCCTGCTGCTGCTGCTGCCAACTCCAGGGTGTGATTCATCCAATTTTTGGGCTCCTGAAGCCAACCCCAGTGTCTCTTTAAAGTAATGTTTGGGCTCCTGCTGCTGCTGCTGCTGCCAACTCCAGGGTGTGAATCATCCAATTTTTGGGCTCCTGAAGCCAACTCCAGTGTCTCTTTAAAGTAATGTTTTGGCTCCTGCTGCTGCTGCTGCTGCCAACTCCAGGGTGTGAATCATCCAATTGTTGGGCTAGTGAAGCCAAATCCAGTGTCTCTTTAAAGTAATATTTGGGCTCCTGCTGCTGCTGCTGCCAACTCCAGGGTGTGATTCATCCAATTTTTGGGCTCCTGAAGCCAACCCCAGTGTCTCTTTAAAGTAATATTTGGGCTCCTGCTGCTGCTGCTGCCAACTCCAGGGTGTGAATCATCCAATTTTTGGGCTCCTGCTGCCAAATCCAGTGTCTCTTTAAAGTAATATTTGGGCTCCTGCTGCTGCCAACTCCAGGGTGTGATTCATCCAATCTTTGGGCTCCTGCTGCCAACTCCAGTGTCTCTTTAAAGTAATGTTCGGGCTCCTGCTGCTGCTGCCAACTCCAGGGTGTGATTCATCCAATTTTTGGGCTCCTGAAGCCAACCCCAGTGTCTCTTTAAAGTAATATTTGGGCTCCTGCTGCTGCTGCTGCCAACTCCAGGGTGTGATTCATCCAATTTTTGGGCTCCTGAAGCCAACCCCAGTGTCTCTTTAAAGTAATGTTTGGGCTCATGCTGCTGCTGCCAACTCCAGGGTGTGATTCATCCAATTTTTGGGCTCCTGAAGCCAACTCCAGTGTCTCTTTAAAGTAATGTTTGGGCTCCTGCTGCTGCTGCTGCCAACTCCATGGTGTGATTCATCTAATTTTTGGTCTCCTGAAGCCAACTCCAGTGTCTCTTTAAAGTAATATTTGGGCTCCTGCTGCTGCTGCTGCCAACTCCAGGGTGTGATTCATCCAATTTTTGGGCTCCTGAAGCCAACCCCAGTGTCTCTTTAAAGTAATATTTGGGCTCCTGCTGCTGCTGCTGCCAACTCCAGGGTGTGATTCATCCAATTTTTGGGCTCCTGAAGCCAACCCCAGGGTCTCTTTAAAGTAATATTTGGGCCCCTGCTGCTGTCAACTCCTGCCAACTCCAGGGTGTGATTCATCCAATTTTTGGGCTCCTGAAGCCAACCCCAGTGTCTCTTTAAAGTAATGTTTGGGCTCCTGCTGCTGCTGCCAACTCCAGGGTGTGAATCATCCAATGTTTGGGCTCCTGAAGCCAACCCCAGTGTCTCCTTAAAGTAATATTTGGGCTCCTGCTGCTGCTGCCAACTCCAGGGTGTGATTCATCCAATTTTTGGGCTCCTGAAGCCAACCCCAGGGTCTCTTTAAAGTAATATTTGGGCTCCTGCTGCTGCTGCTGTCAACTCCTGAAAACTCCAGGGTGTGATTCATCCAATTTTTGGGCTCCTGAAGCCAACCCCAGTGTCTCTTTAAAGTAATGTTTGGGCTCCTGCTGCTGCTGCTGCCAACTCCAGGGTGTGAATCATCCAATTTTTGGGCTCCTGAAGCCAACTCCAGTGTCTCTTTAAAGTGATGTTTTGGCTCCTGCTGCTGCTGCTGCCAAATCCAGGGTGTGAATCATCCAATTTTTGGGCTCCTGAAGCCAACTCCAGTGTCTTTTTAAAGTAATGTTTGGGCTCCTGCTGCTGCCAACTCCAGGGTGTGATTCATCCAATTTTTGGGCTCCTGAAGCCAACCCCAGTGTCTCTTTAAAGTAATGTTTGGGCTCCTGCTGCTGCTGCCAACTCCAGGGTGTGATTTATCCAATTTTTGGGCTCCTGAAGCCAACCCCAGTGTCTCTTTAAAGTAATGTTTTGGCTCCTGCTGCTGCTGCCAACTCCAGGGTGTGAATCATCCAATTTTTGGGCTCCTGAAGCCAACTCCAGTGTCTCTTTAAAGTAATGTTTGGGCTCCTGCTGCTGCTGCTGCCAACTCCAGGGTATGATTCATCCAATATTTGGGCTCCTGCTGCCAACTCCAGTGTCTCTTTAAAGTAATGTTTGGGCTCCTGTTGCTGCTGCTGCCAACTCCAGGGTGTGATTCATCCAATTTTTGGGCTCCTGAAGCCAATTCCAGTGTCTCTTTAAAGTAATGTTTGGGCTCCTGCTGCTGCTGCTGCCAACTCCAGGGTATGATTCATCCAATTTTTGGGCTCCTGAAGCCAACCCCAGTGTCTCTTTAAAGTAATGTTTGGGCTCCTGGTGCTGCTGCTGCCAACTCCAGGGTGTGATTCATCCAATCTTTGGGCTCCTGCTGCCAACTCCAGTGTCTCTTTAAAGTAATGTTTGGGCTCCTGCTGCTGCTGCCAACTCCAGGGTGTGATTCATCCAATTGTTGGGCTCCTGAAGCCAACCCCAGGGTCTCTTTAAAGTAATATTTGGGCTCCTGCTGCTGCTGCTGCCAACTCCAGGGTGTGATTCATCCAATTTTTGGGCTCCTGAAGCCAACCCCAGTGTCTCTTTAAAGTAATGTTTGGGCTCATGCTGCTGCTGCTGCTGCCAACTCCAGGGTGTGAATCATCCAATTTTTGGGCTCCTGAAGCCAACTCCAGTGTCTCTTTAAAGTAATATTTGGGCTCCTGCTGCTGCTGCTGCCAACTCCATGGTGTGATTCATCTAATTTTTGGGCTCCTGAAGCCAACTCCAGTGTCTCTTTAAAGTAATATTTGGGCTCCTGCTGCTGCTGCTGCCAACTCCAGGGTGTGATTCATCCAATTTTTGGGCTCCTGAAGCCAACCCCAGTGTCTCTTTAAAGTAATATTTGGGCTCCTGCTGCTGCTGCTGCTGCTGCTGCCAACTCCAGGGTGTGAATCATCCAATTTTTGGGCTCCTGAAGCCAACCCCAGTGTCTCTTTAAAGTAATGTTTGGGCTCCTGCTGCTGCTGCTGCCAACTCCAGGATGTGATTCATCCAATCTTTGGGCTCCTGCAGCCAACTCCAGTGTCTCTTTCAAACTATGTTTGGGCTCCTGCTGCTGCTGCTGCTGCTGCTGCTTGAAACTCCACTTGAAACTCCAGGGTGTGTCAGTCAATTTTTGGGCTCCTGCTGCTGCCAACTCAAGTGTCTCTTTAAAGCAATGTTTGGGCTCCTGCCCCTCATAGTGATGCCACTTCAACTCTCTGCAATTGTGCCGCTCTGCGATTCTATTAGCGATGCCTCTGATCTGCATGTGATATTTATTCAAAGTATTATTTAACTAACCCAGCACGCATCCTGTGCATGTTACAGCAAGGCAGAATGGTTTACAACCCTATTGAGGCTCAGAAATAGCCGTTTTTAATAGCGATTCGTCGCGAATAAATTCGGGTCGAAACGATTTTTGTCGGAAAATTTGGCGAATCAGTCGAATCGAATTTTTCAAAAGTTCGCTCATCTCTAGTAATAATACATGTGACGCTACATGGCGCTGTTATAGGTAATAATACATGTGACGCTACATGGCACTGTTAGAGGCGCTCACCAGATTCGCTTTCATAAATGTGGTTTCCCGTACAGCACCCGGCATTTACCAGACGCTGCCTGCCGCTACGAGGCGCTACATGGCGCTACCTGGCACTATCCCTTCATGAATAAACCCCTTAGAAAGCAACATGGTAAATTGCATGTTAACATTATATATACAATTACATTTAGATAGTAATACCTTGTAATAGTGATGTAACAACCAATACCACACTATTAATTTTGAGCTAGAGTCATCACCCCTCCCTTACTACTTAAACTGGACCGGAAGCCTCCCATGGCGTCTAAGATTCCAGGGCCTACCATTAGCCAGGATGCCAGAATTACCCTTTAAAGTGGCGAAAACCCAGGATTTTGGTCCTGTTCCCCGGGGCACCCCGATCGGAGATGCCCCACTGTGGGAAACCCCCCAGATCACCGAAACTAACGTACCCCTTATAGGTCATACGGCGCATGCACGGGTGCTCGTCCAATCAGCGTGCTTAGATCCGCTCACGCCAGCTCGTCTAAGACTTTGTCTAAGGCCAGCGGTTCCGAGCACGCTAACGGCCGCACCCCCAGTTTCCCTCTAACAGGGAGCGCGGCATTCACAAATGCCTGGTGCGGGCGCGCGCCCTGCTAGAGGGATAGCGGGGATGTGCCGTTGGACCAGGAATGAAGGTGAGTTTATGGGCGTCCCTGGGGAGTTTCACACAGCGGCGGATACCGATTTTGGATGCCCCGGGGGGAGGGAATCGATCAGCCTGGGAATCTTATAGATTCCTGGGCCGACCGAGCTGGGTTTTGGTCCACTTTAAAGCGAACCAAAACCCACGAAACTTTTAAAATACATTTGGCCAAAGCCCGTGCTGATATTCCCATCTTAGTGTGTAGAACTAGAAGATATTTTCGCTCTTTAAATCGTCCTGGAACAGTTTTATTTTGCTGGCGCTCCGCAAGATGGCAGGGGATCAGCCATTGAATAGATGTGGCAATGACGTCATCAACAGATACAACCAGGGCCGGGGGCCCCGCTCTCTGGGGGCCCACTGACAGGGCCGGCCTCACTGAGGGATAGATGAAGCCACACTCTCTCATTGAGGGATAGATGAAGCCACACCCCCTCATTGAGGGATGGATGAAGCCACACTCTCTCATTGAGGGATGGATGAAGCCACACTCTCTCATTGAGGGATAGATGAAGCCACACTCTCTCATTGAGGGATAGATGAAGCCACGCCCCCTCATTGAGGGATGGATGAAGCCACACTCTCTCATTGAGGGATGGATGAAGCCACACTCTCTCATTGAGGGATAGATGAAGCCACACTCTCTCATTGAGGGATAGATGAAGCCACGCCCCCTCATTGAGGGATGGATGAAGCCACACTCTCTCATTGAGGGATGGATGAAGCCACACTCTCTCATTGAGGGATGGATGAAGCCACACTCTCTCATTGAGGGATGGATGAAGCCACGCTCTCTCATTGAGGGATGGATGAAGCCACGCTCTCTCATTGAGGGATAGATGAAGCCACGCTCTCTCATTGAGGGATAGATGAAGCCACACCCCCTCATTGAGGGATGGATGAAGCCACACCCTCTCATTGAGGGATAGATGAAGCCACACTCTCTCATTGAGGGATGGAGGAAGCCACACTCTCTCATTGAGGGATGGATGAAGCCACGCCCCCTCATTGAGGGATAGATGAAGCCACACCCCCTCATTGAGGGATAGATGAAGCCACACTCTCTCATTGAGGGATGGATGAAGCCACGCCCCTTCATTGAGGGATAGATGAAGCCACACCCCCTCATTGAGGGATAGATGAAGCCACGCCTCCTCATTGAGGGATGGATGAAGCCACGCCCCCTCATTGAGGGATAGATGAAGCCACACCCCCTCATTGAGGGATAGATGAAGCCACACTCTCTCATTGAGGGATAGATGAAGCCACGCCCCCTCATTGAGGGATAGATAAAGCCACGCCCCCTCATTGAGGGATGGATAGGAGATACATTGTAACAGGTAAAACAATAGAAACACTTTGAACAGGCAAATGAATCATTTATTGCTGCAGATCTGCATGTTACACCTGAAAGAGGGACAAATGGGAACAACGAGGGACAGGGATTCCAAATCAGGGACACTTGGGATGTATGTCTCAGGTGTGTCATAGCCACCATCTTTTCTAACAGTTCACCATACAGACATGTCTTGTCACTGCATACAAGGGATAAATGTGGGCAGGTCTATGCGGGGCCCTCGGGCGATAGAGTCTCAGGGGCCCCTCGCCGCTGTGGTGTGATACTCTGTACATGGTGATAAAGTTGCACGTAGGGTGATTACTGCTAAAGAATAGAAAGAAAAAAAAAATGAAAAAGGCATGACAAAGCATAATAGGAATAAGAAGGAACAAAAGATTTGAAGGAATGATGGAAAAAAGCAGGAAAGAAAGAAACAGATAAGGAAAGAAAGAAAGAAAAAAATAAATAGAAAGAAACAAAGAACAAACAAAAACATAGAATGAAGGACAGAAACAGAAAATGAAAAAAATGAGCAGGAAAGAGAGAAAAAAAGAAGAGATGGAAGGAAAGAAAGAAAGAAAAGGGACTTTCTGCAAAAAAGAAAGAAGGAATAACAGAAAGAATATAAATTATGACAGAAAAAATAATAGATGGAAAGAAGAATGGCAGAAAAGAACAGATACAAAAAGAAAAAAAGAGAGATGGAAAAATAAAAAGAAAGAAAAAAAGAATAGAAGAACTGATAAAAAGTAACAAAGTCCCTCTCCTTAGTCCTGGTTGCTGCATAGGGGCTGCACAGAGTAGAGGGAATGATTTGGGGCCCTCTCAATGTACAGGGGCCCCCGGCAGCCGCCCAGGAACGCCCAGTGCTGACGCCGGTCCTGAATGCGGGGCAGACACCAAGCAGTGTGGCGTTGGGATTGGCATCCCGCGCAGGGGAGGTGTATAGAATATGAAAAGGAATAGCGGCGTACATTTTTACAATACAGCAGGTTAACCAAACCAGGGTTTTAACAATTTCCATAGTAACTGCAAGCACGGAGAGGCGGGGCATGAGCGTGATACTATCAGTGCAATTTACATGACGTCATGACCTTTCCCTGGACCGTGCGGACCACGGAACCTCGCGGTGTCCACACCTAGCACCGCCATCCGTACACCATAATCTGGCGCCAGTCATACCAGGTCCATTGAGGTGCGCCATTGTCCTACACAGCCGTGCGTATGTACAGAAAGGAACCGTCAAAAATCCATAAAGCTATTGTATTGAATAAATATTCGTTTTTAACGGCACATCAACACTACAGTGAATCTCTTTGTTATAGTCCCACGAAACACTCCCAATAAAGGGTTTTCCTAGCCAGGAACAGACCCTTCCCCCTTAAAGCAGGGGCATAAATTCCTATGTATGCGCAAGCGCACAATGGCCGTAGAAAACACATTGGTGTTTATGACGGTGATCGCAGCAAGGGGTAAAGTTAGGTTTTCCAGGTCTAAAGTAAAGGATTACGGTTTTGGAAGTGGCTGCAGACTCCGACAAAATGGCCGCCTCGTCTTTCAGGAAAAAAACAGTGAGCGGCCATTTTGTCGGAGCCCGCTGTGTGAGCGCGGTGCACTCTGGGAGCGCTGATCCTGCTTTTGCAGCTGCGCAGTGTTTTCCGAGTCTCCGGCAGAGAAAGGGTTACAGGCCTGTGTGAGAGGCGGACCCCTGCAGCCGGGAGAGCCGTTCCCGGAGGGACAGCTTTGCAGATGCACGCGGCAGACATGGTTGGGAGGAACGAAGCTTTATTGATGTTGGAGGTGAGTCCCGCGAGATTTATCACATACACACGTGTGAGTTCCCAGCGTCCTGTCACACACAGTCATCGCGATCGATTTATTCGGTACCAGCCAATCAGCTCGGCTCGTACGATCACGTGTGGCCTCCTGCATGAGGCCAGCGTTAGGCAAAGGGGGCGGGGCTTCTGAGTCCTTTCTTGGAGCTCGCTGAGAGACGGCTCCCTCAGTCATGTGACTGCTGACAGATGTTGCCTATAGCAACCAGGGACAAACTTCTTGTATCGGAGCTCCTCCCACTCCTGGAGCTTAGAGACGGCTCCCTCAGTCATGTGACTGCTGACAGATGTTGCCTATAGCTACCAGGGACAAACTTCTTGTATCGGAGCTCCTCCCACTCCTGGAGCTTAGAGACGGCTCTCTTAGTCATGTGACTGGCCTGAAAGCCTGTGGGACAAATGACGTCTTGTATCGGAGCTCCGCCCACTCCTGGAGCTTAGAGACGGCTCCCTCAGTCATGTGACTGGCCTGAAGGCCTGTGGGACAAATGACGTCTTGTATCGGAGCCCCGCCCACTCCTGGAGCTTCGAGACGGCTCCCTCAGTCATGTGACTGGCCTGACTGCTGAAAGCCTGTGGCAGGTGTTGCTATTGGCAACAGCCCCACATGTCTTCTTTATTATTGTGTGATACGTGAGCTGTTATAAGTTACCCCGCCGTGGTGCACCCTCTTCTCCTGCCCCTCTGGTATACGAGATGCTGCAAAGTCACCACCCAGGCCGGCCCTGGAGCGTAACCCATTCCAGGGCTGGCCAACTATATGCAGCATAGAACATCCCAATTTGGGACCCCTGTGTCTCCTGATCATTATCTTATTGCAGCCGAGTTGTGCCCCAGCCATAGAGCGTCAGGGAGCGGGGTTGCAGCCGCCGCCTACGCCGAATCTCTGCCGCGTGCCTGTCACTAAGCGCTGATTGGATGGGAGTCTGCGCATGCGCCGTGGGAGCGAAGGGAAGGTGAGTTTTGTGGTCGATCTGGGGGTCTTCACGTGGCGGGTATCCCGTATCGGGTTCCCCCGGGTCAACAAATCTATCGTCAGGATAAAGTGGAACAAAAGCCCCAGCGCCAGCCTGGAATCAAAACATGGCCGGCTGCTGGCTTTTCCCTGGGGCCACCCCTCATCCCATAAATACTCACCTTTCCCTGCTTCAATGGCGCATGCGCGGGCTCTCTTCCAATCAGATTCGTCTTGCTGTTGGCAAAGGGCTCTAATTGCTGTGAATGTGGAGCGCACCCTGTCGCATCCCCAGTGTTGTGTGCGCGTAATCCCGGCTCAGCCATTCAAGTAGACCAAAACCCACAGACATCAGTCCAGGAAGCTATAAGATTCCCGTGCCCATCAATTCCCTCCCCCCGGGGCAACCAAAATCGGGATGCCCCGCTGTGTGATACCCCCCAGGTCGCCCCATACACTTACTCTGTTTTCCAGGCCGACGGCGCATGCGCGCGCTGCGGCCACATCCCCGCTATCCCTCTAGCAGGGCGCCAGGCATTCGCGAATGGCCAGCGCGGGCACCCTCCCTGTTAGAGGGACATCAGTCCAGGAAGCTATAAGATTCCCGTGCCCATCAATTCCCTCCCCCCGGGGCAACCAAAATCGGGAGGCCCCGCTGTGTGATACCCCCCAGGTCGCCCCATAAACTTACTCTGTCTTCCAGTCCGACGGCGCATGTGCGAGCTGCGGCCGCATCCCCGCTATCCCTCTAGCAGGGCGCCAGGCATTCGTCAATGGCCGGCGCGGGCACCCTCCCTGTTAGAGGGAAGCCGGAGATGCCGCCATCAGTGCGCTCGGAGCCGCTGGCCTTAGACGAAGCTTAGACAACGTGATGCGAGCGCGCTGACTGATTGGACGAGTGCGCTACACAAGAAGGAGAAGCCGAGGAACCAAGCGGCGGCAGCCTCCAATAAGGGAGCACAACCATGTAATACAGGGCATTTAAAATTTCTAAATTCATCTCCTGTTGGTCCAAAGGAGTAATTTATTTAATTTGGTGTCCTTGCCAACTATTATATGTAGGGCGTACAACTCGGGAGCTTAGGATTCGCATCCGCGAGCATATATACAACGTCAAACGTGGCTACGAATCCCATAGTCTTTCGGCACATTTTAAAAAATTTCATAATTGTGATCCCACCTGTATGTCATTCATGGGGATTGATTATGTTGAGCCCAATTGGCGGGGGTCCGACGTAGTTAAAGATATTTCTAAAAAGGAGGGCTGGTGGATTTTTACATTAGACACCTTACACCCAGCCGGCCTGAATATAGACTTTGATTTAAACTGTTTTATTTCATCCTAAGCAAATTGTTGTTGTATTGTCCACTATGTGTTCTGTGCCTCTCCGACGCTGGAATCAGACGTTCACTAAAGGTTTTTTTCTTCTTTTTTTCTTTATTCATTGATTTTTTAAGGGTTGTATTCTCTTTTGGTTCTTAATATAATCATTATTTTTGTCATACATAAACGTTTTATAATGTATTCAGCACAACAGTTTTTATTGGTACCTTTTAGTTTTAATCTTTGATTATTTTTTATATTTAGGTACTAATTATATAAGCCTCTGGTAAGGTCTAATAATTGCCCCTTTCTTATGCTGTTGGTGCTGTGCTGTTTTATAAGTGAGGCTACCTTTTTAGTTTAAATTTTTGATCATTTTTATATCTAGGTACTAATTATATAAGCTTCTGGTAAGGTCCAATAATTGCCCCTTCCTTATGTTGTTGGTGCTGTGCTGTTTTATTAGCGAGGCCAACAGCCAACAGTTTTAATAATTGTTCTGACTATAAGGTCAGACACAAGCCCGCACTAACAGTATTTTGCCAGCGCTATTGATGTGATCCATAGGAGGTATATTAGGGCGTATCTGTTATTGCTTGGAATGTAATCTGCCAAGTTGGTTCCCCATAGAGTGTTTTTTAATGTTTTAATATACTGAGGCTTTGATCATACAAGCCTCCGGCTGTGACCAAAACTGTTACGTATACGACAGCGTTGCGCTGTTATTTCAGTGCAGCCAGGTTTTAATAGTGGAGAGGTTTTGACTAGGCTTTATTGCTTTTTGTACCTCTGTGCTGACAGCGTTGTGCTGCCAGCGTGAATGATAAGCTCGCTATGAGTTCTGATAATATGCAGTTGTGTTTTGTGTTGCTATGCAACTGGGTAAGCTGGCCTCTGATTGGTGATTTTTCCATTGGCTGCTGGGTTCATGTGCCTGTTTGTTAGGCAGTGACGTCGTAGGTCCTAGATGGACGCTTTGGCAATCTCGACCGAGACGGTAATGCTCTTTAATTACGTCACCCGTATGGATAATAACAATCCTTTTAATCCTTTTTGGATTTTTAATGGTCATTTGCAGTTTTCTGCTGCATTTTGCTTATACAGTTATGCCATATCCTGTTAGGGAACTGGAGGACCTTGAGCACGTGACTGGATTCACGTGACCGGACTTTTCAACCTTTTTCTTGTATATAAGTTCCGCCGCTCTGCCGCGCCACCAGCCTAGTTAAAGTCGCTTTGCGGCGACGAAACGCGTCGGCGGTGGCGAGCGGGGGATCCAGGATTGTTTTTATCCTTTTTTATCTCTTTTTGAACTTGGAATTTTTTACATTTGGATTAGCATTGCTTGATACTTGGGAAGGAGCCGGCAGGCGTCTGATTCCAGCGTCGGTGAGACCGTCTTTGTGTTTTCAATGCTGACCTTGTTCATTTATTATGTGAGTGCATTTTTGGATTTTATTAAAGTAGACTAGTCTTGCAGAATTACACTATTTTTGGTTTTCTGTTTTCTACAATCCATATATCACCATCATCTGAGTTATACCTGATAACTATAACAACTGATACAGAAGAATTGTGGGAACGGTGTTTATTGTATGCATACCATCTGGAAGCGCTCTGTGTATGAGGAGGAGTCTGAGGAGTCGGTATTTAGCATGCTTGATTAGCACATAACTTACACTGAATTTGATTGGTGATAACAACGCTGTACACCAGCTTTTGGAAGCTTTATATATGCTTGGAAGTTGGTAAGAGTTTGCACGTTTGGTGGAGGATTATTTTGCACATGTACATATGAAGTGCATGCACCGTGGGATACTTCATTTATTGCATTTATTTCATGATTTGGACTTTCTTTTTTGTTCTTTTCTAGAAACTGTGGTTTATTTATTTATGCTCTGTGTTTTTTGTTATACATGTAATACAAATAATCACTTTTATTAAGAATACAAAAAACACATAAAACCTACACACAGCACAATAGACATTTAACAACAACCACTACACCTCCAATCATTAGGAACCTCTAAATGAGCCACAGAAAAACATATTTCATATCAAGAGATATAGAAGGACCCCAACGGGTAACTTCTCTTTCCTCATGAGCACCCGATTATTTCGTGCTGGCACAAAAAGGTATAAATTAATATAGTCCTAAAAAATGTAAAAAATCTTACAAAATTAAAAAAAAATCTTGTAAAAAACATAAAGGCCTCAATTCAATAAAGGTAGAAAAAAATTCTCATGGTAGTAAAATATTCAGTTCATAAGAAAAAAGCCTGAGAATGTCACTGTTACTGTTACTTATCACCAGATAAAAAGACAATGAAAGTCAATGGCACTTTTTTACTCCTGAGAAAAGTAGAGAAGTGTTTCCTCCTTTCTACACTGTAGTAAAAGCTGCCATTGACTTTCATTGTCTTTTTATCTAGTGATTCAGTAACAGTGCCATTGACTTTCATTGTCTTTTTATCTAGTGATTCAGTAACAGTGCCATTGGCTTTCATTGTCTTTTTATCTAGTGATTCAGTAACAGTGACATTCTCAGGCTTTTTTCTCATGAATTGAATTTTTTACTACAATGAGAATTTTTTTTTTACCTTTATTGAATCAAGGCCATTAACATTTTGACTATTCTGGGTTTTGGTCTCCCCCCCCCCCCCCAATCGGGGATGCACCACTGTGTGAAATCCCCCAGATCGCTGAGCCCAACTCGCCTCTTCCCAATCCTGTGGCGCATGTGAGTTGAAATCTTATAGATTCCTGGGACGATTAGCGTGGGTTTTGGTCCACTTTAAGGCGAAACAAAATAAGGAAATGTCACTTTCCCGGGCTTAGCTCCTTGCCTCAGGGCATCCCGAATCGGCATGTCTTGCTGCAAGAGACCCTCCTGCCCCACCTCTCCAGGCCCCAGTATTCAAGGCCATGTGCGCGCCCCGATCTGAATGGGGAGCACGACGCGGCACATTGCGGGGGACATGGCAGTGCACACTCCCTATTCAAGTCAATAGGAGCAGCCTGCTCTTACTGGACGAGAGCCCGCACATGCACCGTTGGGAGCCTGGACATGTGAGTTTTAAAAGCGAACTGGGGGGTTTTACACAGCGGAGCGTCCCCAGATTGTTTCGGTCCACGCTAGAAATCGCAGGCTAAGGTGACGGCGATGAGAGAAAGCCCCGCCTCTCCCTTTTAGGCAGCTGATAAAACATAGACAATGAACAGCCTGCCCTGCTATAGGTTATCTCGCCTCCTCCCGCCCCCGCAGTATGGCAGCAATAGCGATACCATCAGACAGTGACGGGCCTAACCTTAAGGATCACACTGGGCGTCAGGCTAAACAAATCAATCTCCCGTCATGGCGCCATCGCATTGTTTGGTCTGGATTGGTGTAATAACGTTCGTTCCTTGTGCCAACTTTTACAAGGAGAATTTTGGGCCATCCAAAAATGATCTCAACTATGGTGCTTCAAGTGTTGGCCGAAACCAAACATTTATAAATGGATTTAATTAAGATAGAGCAATTTACATTACAGAAAAATTATATGAATGGTGTAAATAGGATATAAAGTTGCAATGTCCAGAATTGTAAGCAGAGTCCACACAAAGAAGCTGCAATTCTTTCTCAGACTAATTCAGCTCGGGCCTTTTGCCTTTCCCGCCCAACCCTCCGCTGGGCTTGGCTGAACTGCCGGCTTCATGTCGGCTCTGAAAGCCAGCAGAAAGAAGAGTGAGTCCTTCCCCCACATTCCCTCCCTAAATGTTATTACTCTGCTCCACCTTGAGCCAAACCCCACTCCGTACTTTCACTTTATTTACCCCTGTTTCTTCTTGTTGCCATTATTTGCTCTGTTTGTCACTGTGTCACTTATTGGTTAATCTTATTTTTTTCTCAGTTTTGTGCGTTTGTAGGTGTTCATGACCATTTTTTCGTTGTATTGGCTGTATTTGCACATAGTCACCTTGTAGTATACCATTAGGGTATTATACAATTGTTGGTATAAATTTAATAATATGCATTTATATATATTTTTTATGTCTTAATGGTAATGATATGATGCACTGTCACTTTAGTTATTTAAATTATTAGTTTAACATAGAGGGGTTACTTGTGCCGGCACAATAGATTCATTAATTCGTTTTAGGGGTGCTTATATGTGTTTATAATTGGAGTTTTTCCCAGATATTTTATGCTGTATTCTATAGCACTGGATGAAATTTTGGGGTGCTAAGCAGTGTTTTTAATATGTTAGTTTGTATTGTGTGTTATGTATTGTATGTTTTTTATGGTTTTTTCTATTAATAAATAAGATTGTCTTGTATCGGTGATTGTTTGGTGCTCCTGTCATTAGACTCATGGGGTTAATTTCCATGAGCCTATTGTGCTTTGAGACTCTGGTCCACCTTAATTTCTCCCCTTCCCCAGGGGGGGGAGCAGGCATGTAACACTATCCTCCTTAGTCTAGGAAACATATGGTTTCAGTTAAAAGTCAAAAGACCATTATCAATTAATTCCTAGGAGAAAAACCCAGACATAACATTACTTGAGTATATATATATATATATATATATCCTGAGGAAGTGGCGCGGAGAGTCGTCACGTAACGCGTAGACGCTCGGGAGGGTGGGCGCTCTGGTCTCTATTCATTATTGCATTTGTATTTGTTTTGTCTGTACCCGCATTAGTATTATGTATATGTATGCACTTGGGCACTGATACTTGGTTTGATAGTATTCCTTGTTTACTAATTTTTTGGTCATTAGATGTTATGTGCCTTTTTTATACTGTTTAAGGAGTTGGGTATTTATAGAGTATATAGATTTTTGTAGCAGCACTTTGATATTGCCTGGCCGGGACCAGTCTTTAGTGATATTTGTGATTTATATATTTTTTTATTATATTAGTACTGTATGACCTTTCAAAAAACTGGTAACCAGTCATTGGCACCCCCTCCCCCTCCCTCCTTTCTATATGGATTGTAGTATGTTATATGTTTTTTAATATGTCTTTTTTAGTGTAGATACTTGTATATAATAAACATTGATTTGGTATAAATTTTGAAACGGTGCCGCATTTGTCCCTTTTTTTGGGTGGGGCTGTGGGAGTGGTGGGGCTCCCTTTCTCTAAGATTCTATATATATATATATATATATATACACACATAATGAATATTGATGCAATTTACACAATAAGCCTTATATTATATTATATGTGCATTATTTCCTCTGAATCAGCCATCCCCGGATCAGAATCATAATAAACAGCAGATAAACATCTACAGATTTCACATTCAAGTTACCTATATATATATATATATATATCAATAATATTAGTAATTTAATAATAATTCATTAATAATTGAGATCATAAACATTTTATTCCTCCGGAAGCTTCTTACGATTGGCCAGGTTGCTGTGTGTAT
Organism: Gastrophryne carolinensis; assembly: GCA_027917425.1. Classification (NCBI taxonomy): domain Eukaryota; kingdom Metazoa; phylum Chordata; class Amphibia; order Anura; family Microhylidae; genus Gastrophryne; species Gastrophryne carolinensis. The sequence goes on along the minus strand of CM051234.1, from coordinate 650,967,914 downwards.
GTTTATTACTACAGACGTCCTCCAATCAGATTGTGTATACGGTTGCCATAGGTCCGCATGTGATCGTCTCTGCTGACGACTGAAGGAGAGCCAGAGCCCCGCCCCCATCATGGCCGACCCGCAGAGGATCCTGAACCTCGCCCTGGAGATCATCCACCTGCTGGACGGAGAGGTGAGGGGGGATTCTGGGAATAAAATGTGTGCCCTATCTATGACATCACAGCAGCTGCTGCAGAATCATTGCGCTCAGCTCCATTCAGTGAGGCAAGATGCTGTGACATCACACACAGGGGTGGGAGGGTCTATGACATCACAGCAGCTGCTGCAGAATCAGCACGCTCAGCTCCATTCAGTAATGCAAGATGCTGTGACATCACACACAGGGGTGGGGGGGTCTATGACATCACATGAGCTACTGCAGAATAAGCGCGCTCAGCTCCATTCAGTTATGCAAGATGCTGTGACATCACACAGAGGGGTGGGAGGGTCTATGACATCACATGAGCTACTGCAGAATAAGCGCGCTCAGCTCCATTCAGTTATGCAACATGCTGTGACATCACACAGAGGGGTGGGAGGGCCTATGACATCACAGCAGCTGCTGCAGAATCAGCGCGCTCAGCTCCATTCAGTTAGGCAAGATTCTGTGACATCACATACAGGGGAGGGAGGGACTATGACATCACACCACATTACATCACAGTAACTGCTGCAGAATCAGAGCACTCAACTCCAATCAGGTATACAACATTCTGTGACATCACACACAGGGTTGGGAGGGTCTATGACATCACAGCAGCTGCTGCAGAATCAGCGCTCTCAGCTCCATTCAGTGATGCGAGATGCTGTGACATTACACACAGGGGTGGGAGGGTCTATGACCTCACAGGAGCTGCAGAATCGGTGCGCTCAGCTCCATTCAGTTATACAAGATGCTGTGACATCACACACAGGGGTGGGAGGGTCTATGAGATCACAGCAGCTGCTGCAGAATCAGCGCGCCCAGCTCCATTCAGTGATGCGAGATGCTGTGACATCACACACAGGGGTGGGAGGGTCTATGACCTCACAGGAGCTACTGCAGAATCGGTGCGCTCAGCTCCATTCAGTTATACAAGATGCTGTGACATCACACACGGGTGGGAGGGTCTATGACATCACAGCAGCAGCTGCAGAATCAGCGTGCTCAGCTCCATTCAGTTATGCAAGATGCTGTGACATCACACACAGGGGTGGGAGGGTCTATGACATCACACCACATGACATCACAACAACCTGGAAACCTGCCCCCTCCCCCTATAACCTCCTACTTTGGTCCGTCCCCTATTCTCCCCGCCCCCGTCTGACTATTTGTGCCCATTTCTGTACAACTTCTATTACATTGAGAATATCTCCGCCTTGTGCAGCGCCACGGAAAATGAAGGCGCTTTTTAAGTAAAGGCGTGGCCTGTTGTGTATTTACAATCTCCGGCGTTTCCCCTTTATCTGCAGGACTACATCATGCTGAAGCTGTCCGAGGGATCCGCCGCCTCCTCTTTAAAGAAGACCCCAACCCCCATCGCACGGCCCCGCAAGGACCAGAAGATTCTTGAAGTGACGAACAAGATGGCCGAGCTGCTGAGCGGAGAGGTGAGACGCGGGGGGAATTCTGGGGCATTTTCTGCTAACGGCGAGAGGGTGACGATATCTTTGTGTGTGTGCGGCAGGTTCCTATAAGGTGTCAGCAGGTGGCGATCTATCTCTCCGCGGAGGAGTGGGAGTACTTGGAGGAACGGAAGGATCTGTACGGGGACCTTGTGATGGAGGCTCAGCAGCTCCTCCCATCCTCGGGTAACACATACACCACGGCCTCCTCCATGCTGCTATACAATATGCAAATATAAAAGGGGTGGGCAGCGCCAACAACTATATATTAATAAGGTGCACTGCTCTGATTGGTGCTCTCAATGCAAGACACTCTATTATAAAAGGAAATGGGGAAGCCGCAAACTCCCCAAAAAAGAGCTATAACCGGAGACTAAGGGCCTTATTTATCAAGGGATAGCGGCAGGTAGTGTCTCACTAGCGCCAGGTAGCGCCAGCTATCAGCGGCTACTGACTCCAGAACGCCAGGCTGCGAACACAATCACGCATTTATCACGCTAAATGAGGCTAGCGCCGGCGAGAGCGTCAGCTAGCGCGGGATTCATCATGTTGCAGACTTCAGCGAACAGCGCCGCTGCTAATCCCATCACAGCGCCAGGTATGACCTGTCGCTCCCTGGCGCTCTCCAATGCATTTCAATGGAACAATCTTTAAATATTCATAATTAATTGATATTAATGTTATTTTTTTTTTTTTTTTTTTAAATGTCAAAAATTCTGTGACCACTTCGGCAATGTTAGATATTTTTTTAAGGTAAAAAAAAAAAAAAAAAAAAATTTGTGCAGAATTGATATTACAGGTCTGATATTAATGTATTCATATTACAAAATGTTTATAAAAACTATTATTTTTTTCCAAAAATAAGGTTGTTTGGGGGTTAAAAAACTACTTTTAACCCATCGCCGCCAGCGCTCTGGGGTTAAAACAAGCATTTCACAGCGCCAGAATTTTTTGAGCGTGATTTGTTAATGAATATGCTGGGAGCCGTTCGCTATGGCCATTCGCTGTCATGCGCTCCCATACAGCGCGGAACCTGTCAAACAGCGACTCCTAACCCCGTATTCAACATTACCGCACACCGACTGAGTCGCTGTCAACAACCGAACAACGGCCAAGCACAGCGAATACTAGCGGGCGCTGTGAAAATCACGCTACTGTCGGTCATCTGTCGCTACCTGGCGCTATTAATAAATCGGCCTCTAACAATTGCACTCAAACATAATGAATTAATATTACAAAAATATATATTTTTATTGCACCAAGCTAGACAATACGTACTTTAAAATATGCATTAAGAAAACATAAAGGACACAGTATTCTCACAATCTGCCAGGGAGGGGGGGGGGCGCTGTTACCCAATATGTATAATTAAATCGTGATTAAACTAAATAATATCCATGTAATTAATATAATTCAGCATAATTATTTCTCATATCATTAAAGTGCCTGTGCTTCAAAAAAGTGCATCCATATCCATCAGTTCATAATCAATTAAGTGCAAAAAGCGCAATATAGAAAGAAAAAGTGCAATATAGAAAGAAAAAGTGCAATATAGAAAGAAAAAGTGCAATATAGAAAGAAAAAGCGCAATATAGAAAGAAAAAGCGCAATATAGAAAGAAAAAGTGCAATATAGAAAGAAAAAGCGCAATATAGAAAGAAAAAGCGCAATATAGAAAGAAAAAGTGCACAATAAAAATGTGAGAATACTGTGTCCTTTTTTTTTTTTTTATCTATTTTTTGTTATTGAATATTTTAAAGTATGTATTGTCTAGTTTGTATCACGCTCTGGGTCCTCTAATGATCCACTCAGGTAACTCCAGTCCTCCGGGTAAGCCCTCAACCCCCAATCTCCGCAGCCAGCTTCACCTGTAGGGGCCCCCGCTTGCCGGGACGCAGAACACGCCTGCCCGGGATCGGTTGCCCCCAGGACTTCAATGGCTCAAAGGATGGAGGCTTACTGTTCGGAGGTCTGAAGAACCAGCGGCTGGGAGCGGTATAGAGAGAGCCCAATGGCTAGAGCGTATAGCGGAAGTCCAGACAGGCTAAGGGTCGGCACCGGGTGTTCAGAGATGGCTGCAGTACAAACGGAGGAGGCAAATCGTGGTCAAGGTTCTAAGCAGAGGTCGGCAACGGAAGTTCAGATCAAGGTTGGTCGGTTCAGGCAAAGGTCGGCAACGGGGTTTTGGATCAGGAATGGTCGGTTCAGGCAAAGGTCGGCAACAGGGTTTTGGATCAGGAATGGTCGGTTCAGGCAAAGGGCGGCAACGGGGTTTTGGATCAGGAATGGTCGGTTCAGGCAAAGGTCGGCAACGGGGTTTTGGATCAAGAATGGTCGGTTCAGGCAAAGGTCGGCAACAGGGTTTTGGATCAGGAATGGTCGGTTCAGACAAAGGGCGGCAACTAGATCAATCACGATACACAGAAACGAAAGGCTAGGTTCAAGGCACTATCGCAGGCACTGAGCAACTGACAAGATGAACCTTTATAGGGACGGACATAATTGGGGATGGGGGAAATATGTATGTGATTGGTGCACACAGGAAACCCTAACCTGATAGGATTTCAATACCTGCCTGGGCCTAATTGGCCCTGTCCCCGCACGGGAACACCCCCCACCCACCTGGGCTCATTGGCCCTTTAACTTAACTTCCTCCAGCGGCCGCGCTGACAGCTGCGCCGCCGGAGGGAATATGAAGGACGGGCACGCACGCGCGCGCGCGAGCACGAGTACTGCAAGAGACGCTGACAGAGGAAGAAGCAGCGGAGGGAGGCGCGCTCAAGCAGAGGTGGAGGCGGCGCTGGAACGGGGTGCAGGTAGGTACATCGTGACAGTTTGGCTCAATAAAAATATATATTTTTGTAATATTAATTAAGTTTGAGTGCAATTGTTAGTCTCTGGTTAGAACTCCTTTTTGGGTGAGTTTGGGGCATCCCCATTTCCTGCTATACAATATGCATTATAAAAGGGATAATGTCCAGAGGTCGCGCTACATTTTATCCAGAAGTCTAAAAATAACCTTCCGGCTAAATGATTGCAAATCTCGTGCTCCTCCTTGGCTAAAAATACTTCTCCAAGCGGCCGAGAGGAGTATTTTTAGCCAGTAAGGAGTACGAGATGTGCAATGAGTATAACGAGACGTACGTGGAGATAAATCCTAGGTATGTAATGCGAGAGAACATACGTAAAAAGTCTGATACTCCCTGAAATCTCCCAGTATGCTTACATCCCACGGCGCATGCGCAGCTGCTTCGCGGCTTTACCTATGAGGTGCTTACCCACTCCAGGCATTTCTGAATAGCTGGCTCAGGTAGACAGAGGCGCGGCCAGTGTGCACGCTCTATTCCGAATTTCTAGACAAACTGCAGTCAGACCGGCTGAGGAAAGCATAAATGTAGTGTGAGTGCCGATTGGTAGGCAAACCACCCCATGCACCTTGGGATCGACAAAATGTGACTTTTTCCAGGCGACCCTCGAAATTTGGATGCCCTGCAGGAGAGTAACAACGCAGGGGAGAATGAAACTCTCTCTAAAACGAAAAAAGTAGTTGTAGAGCCACGGCCCTGGAGTGTAAAAATGCTTTCAGTTATGAGCTAAACTGCCATATGAGATATATGTGGCAGTTTAGCTTGTAGTGCCTTCAATTGAAAGTAGTTTTTAGAACGGATAAGGCTCTATAAGGCGTCAGGAGGTGACGATCTATCTCTCCGCGGAGGAGTGGGAGTATTTGGAGGAACGGAAGGATCTGTACAGGGACGTTGTGATGGAGGGTCATCCTCGGGTAAGGGGAGGCCGGGGGGCACATACACCACGGTCTCCATGCTGCTATGCAATATGCATTATAAAAGGGATAACGCTCTCCTGGGGAGACGCATGTCCAGAGGTTGCGCTACATTTTATTTCCAGAAGTCGAAAAATAACCTTCCATCCGAATGATTGCAAGTCTCATACTCCTCCTTGGCTAAAAATACTTCTCCAAGAGGCTGAGAGGAGTATTTTTAGCCTGTAAGGAGTACGACATATGCAATGATTAAAATGAGACATCGTGGAGATAAATCCTGGGTATGTAATGCGAGAGAACATACTTAAAAAGTCTGAAACTCTCTGAAATCACCCAGTATACTGACATCCCCTGGCGCATGTGCTGCTGCATCCCCACTTTACCTCTGCGGTGCTTACCCGCTCCAGGCACTTCTGAATTTCTGGCTCAGGTACACGAAGGTGTGACCAGCGGCGTGTGCGCTCTATTTAAATATTCTAGCCAAACTGCAGTCAGGCCGGCTTAGAAAACCTTATATGTAGTGTGAGTTCCGATTGGTCGGCAAACCACGCCTGCACCGCGGGATTGCTGAAATGGGACTTTTTCCAGGCGACCCTCGAACGCAACGGGGCATCCAAAATCAGAAGAGGAACAACACAGGGGAGGGTAAAACCCCCTGGTGTTCCTCTCTAAAACTAATACTGCCCATGATGTTAAAGTGGACCAATACCCAGGATTTTGACTATCCTGGGTTTTGGTCCTTGCCCAGATTGGGGTGCGGGTGCCCCTCTGTGTGAAACCCCCCAGGTCGGCAAAAACAACTCACCTCTTTCAAGCTCATCCAATCAGCGTGCTCGGAGCCGTTCGCATTAGACGAAGCTTAGACGACGTAACGTCAGCGGCTCCGAGCACGCTGATTGGACGAGCTTGGAAGAGGTCGCATCCCCCGCTTCCCTCTAACAGGGAGCGTTCCCCCGCTTCCCTCTATAGGGGTTATTTGCCTATAATGCACAGGACGTGGCAATTTTATGATCTATTTTAACTGTTGCTATATCCTACAGATGAGAAATTGTGTACGAAGGACTTGGACATGGACCCTGCTGCCTGTCTGAATGTCAAGGACCCCGCTGCCTGTCTGAATGTCAAGGACCCCGCTGCCTGTCTGAATGTCCAAATAAAAGATGAAGACGACATGTTGGAAGACAAAGACATTGGTGCTGATCTTATTCAAATACTAACCCCTCCTGACCCTTCTACAACCACAAGTTCTGCTCACCCCCCTGTACTCAAGGATTATGTCCCATATCCTTCCCTTCCCGACAGCCAACATACACCTAACAGCATATGGGAGGGGTCCCCATGTTTAGGAGGCCATGAAGGTTTTGCTGGACCTGGCAGACCTCGGGAAAGCCCATCAGAGGAGAAGCCATATTCCTGCTCGGAGAGCGGGGAAGGTCTTTCCTCAAAAGCGGATAAGCCATGTTTAGGAGTCCACAAAGGTCTTGCTGGATCTCAAGAAAGCATGGCAGAGGAGAAGCCATATTCCTGCTCAGAGAGTGGGGAAGGTCTTTCCTCAGAAGAGAAGAAGCCATGTTTAGGAGACCATGAAGATTTTGCTGGACCTCAGGAAAGCCTGGCAGAGGAGAAGCCATATTCCTGCTCTGAAAGCCGGGAAGGTCTTTCCTCAAAAGCAGAGAAGCCATGTTTAGGAGTCCACGAAGATCTTGCTGGGCCTCAAGAAAGCAGGGCAGAGGAGAAGCCATATTCCTGCTCCGAGAGTGGGGAAGGTCTTTCCTCAGAGGCGGAGAAGCAATATTTAGGAGGCCATAAAAGTTTTGCTGGACCTCACAAAAGACCGACAGAGGAGAAGCCATATTCCTGCTCAGAGAGTGGGGAAGGTCTTTCCTCAAAAGCGGAGGAGATTTGTTTAGGAGGCCATGAAGGTCTTGCTGGACCTGGCAGACCTCAGGAAAGCCCGGCAGAGCTGAAGCCATATTCCTGCTTCGAGAACGGGGAAGGTTTTTCCTCAGATGCAAAGGAGCCATGTCTAGGAGGCCATAAAGGTTTTGCTAGACCTCAGGAAATCCCGGCAGAGGAGAAGCCATATTCCTGCTCGGAGAACGGGGAAGGTCTTTCCTCAGAGGCTGCGAAGCCATTCTCATGTTCCAAGTGCGGCAAATCCTTCACGAAAAAAGCCAACCTCATCAGTCATTTTCGAGTTCACACTGGAGAGAAGCCCTATGCGTGTTCCTTATGCGAGAAAAGCTTTTTATGGAAAGTGAACCTCATCAGACACCACAGAACGCACACGGGAGAGAAGCCGTTCTCGTGCTCTGAGTGTGGGAAATGTTTCACGGAAAAAGCCAATCTGATTTCACATTGCCGGGTTCACACGGGGGAGAAGCCCTTTTCCTGTTCTAAATGCAGGAAATGTTACTCTGCGAAGGTAGATCTGGTCAGGCACGAGAAGACTCACCCGGAGGAGGATCTATTCTGTTCGGAGTGTGGAGTAAATTTTACGCGCAGAGCTGATCTCCTCTTGCATTTCAAGGGTCACACGGGAGGAGATGTTCTTCCGTGTGGGAAGTGTGGGAGATGTTTTTGGTCACAAGAGAGTCTGATCGATCACCAGCAGTCTCACGTAGAGAGGAAACCCTTCTCTTGTACCGTCTGCGGGAAATGTTTTGTCGGTAAAAATACTCTCACTCGGCACTACAGAACTCACTCGGAACACAAGCCCTTCAGCTGCCAGGAGTGTGACCGATCCTTTGCCGTCAGGGAGTATCTGATCTCTCATTTAAGGACTCACACGGGGGAGAAGCCTTTTTCCTGTTCGGATTGTGGCAAGTGTTTTTCCAGTCAAAATAACCTCACTAAACACTACAGGACTCACACAGACGAGAAGTCCTTTTCCTGTTCCGACTGCGGACGATTCTTCAGATTGAAAGCCCACCTCATCGCGCACCTGAGAACTCACACCGGGGAGAAGCCTTTTTCCTGCTCCCAGTGTGGCAAATGTTTCTCGCTAAAGGGCAATCTCGTCAGTCACTACAGAACACACACGGGGGAGAAGCCCTTTCCCTGTTCTGAGTGCGGGAAATGTTACGCAAGCAGCTCGAAGCTCCTTTCTCATCAGAAATGCCACTCGGGTCCCTATGTGTGTTCTGAATGCGGGGTGGCGTTTTCAACTCGAGCTACTCTTACTATACACTTCCGCTGCCACGCCCAGCAAGAGTCTACTGCGTCCGCCTGTGGTAGCTGAAGCCTCTGAGAGGTGGACCTGCTTCAGAGGTATACCAGCAACAAAGTACAATAAAGAAGCTAATATATGTGTAATAAAAAAAGCATAGCTCTGACTTGTGTCCTCGATACCATCAGAAGTTGCAAAGGCGCCATGCTGTGGCCAAACCAGACGATATGTAAATGCCTGCACATGCTGCAAACACCAATAATAATATATTCTATAAACAATAAATCGTTAAACCGGACCTGCACCCTGAATAAGAGCCTATCTTGTATGCCCCCCGTACATACAGATTGCCCACATTAATCTGGACCCTCACCCTGAATAAGAGCCTATCTTGTATGTTTCCCCCCGTACATACAGATTGCCCACATTAATCCAGACCTTCACCCTGAATAAGAGCCTATCTTGTATGCCCCCCGTACATACAGATTGCCCACATTAATCTGGACCCTCACCCTGAATAAGAGCCTATCTTGTATGTTTCCCCCCCGTACATACAGATTGCCCACATCAATCCAGACCTTCACCCTGAATAAGAGCCTATCTTGTATGTTTCCCCATCCCCTGTACATACAGATTGTTTACATTAATCCGGCCCCTCACCCTAGATATGAGCCTATCTTGTATTCCCCCCCCCCGTACATACAGATTGCTCACATTAATCCGGACCTTCACCCTGAATAAGAGCCTATCTTGTATGTTTACCCCCCCGTACATACAGATTACCCACATTAATCCTGACCCTCACCCTGAATAAGAACCTATCTTGTATGTTTCCCCCCTGTACATACAGATTGCCCACATTAATCTGGACCTTCACCTCAAATGAGTCTATCTTATATGTTTCCCCCCACCCTGTACATACAGATCACCCACATTAAAAATCATCCTACCTGCATCGACTGCATTTTCTGGGCCTTTAACCATCCAAGATGGCGGCCAATGGAGTTTCAGGCTGCCTGCAAACGTGTGTCTTCTGACTGTGCTGTTCTGCATTCTGGGATTGCTGTCCTTTTCCTGAGCCCGGCTCTGCTCTGTCTGTGCAGCTATAACCCGTCCCCTGCACTTTATCCCACCTTCCTGTCCTCAGTATGTGATGCTTCTGAGGCAAGATGGCGGCGCCCGTATCCTAGAGTCCTGAACAGAGTTGAAGCCCAGTTGGCAAATGAATAATAAGTAAGTTAATAAAAACTTAAAATATTTAAATTTTAGATGCTGGGGAATAGTTTTTTAAAGGTTTGGGCTTTTCTTTAAATAATGCTGAAGGTCGAGTTTAAATCATGCTTTAGTTCCTCAGATTATTTTGCAATCTATTTGGTGTAAAGCTGGAAGTCTGAACTTACACCGCATCTGAATTGTTCTGCTCAAAGTTCATTGTAATGTACAGAAACAAAGTGAGAGAAATGTCTCTATCCAAATATGAGAAAAAATGGACAGCACTAAAACCCTCACCATAAAGGGATCGACCTGAAGATCACATGGTGTGCTCAATATCCCCGGCAAGAAAACCGTAGCAACTACAAAATATGAAATGGGGGTCCCCACCTCCCCCCAAAGGGTTGCCAGAGAGATAGCACTACCTTCCAAAATATTAATACAAAATTATAATTTTATTGAAAATACAGGACGCGTTGCTTCCTCGGGACGAAAATGAAATTTTTGTCCTGAAACGCGTGGGCGTTGCGATACGCGTTGGTGAACATACTCACGGGGGGGAGGCCCGGTTGGTCTGTATGTGTAATAGGTTGTTTTATGTGTTTGCTGCTCACCTTGGTTGGTCCTTTTGTATTTATGATATTTGCACAGCATTTTTGGCACAGGCACTTTATTAGCTTCACTAGTATTATTTTGCACATTTATTGCATTTTTTGCACATTGTGGATTGTTATATGAATTTTCTGTAGGGTTGGTTGTAGATCCTTTATACTTTGTGTAAGGATCATTTGAATTTTTGTAGTATTTTCTAATTGTCATTTATTTATATACAATATGATGAATTGTTATGATGGATCTCTGGCGCCCCCCGATGTCTAGTGTGTATATGTTATTTTGTCTTTAATGTAATGTAATTGGTGTCTTTTTAGTTACCCGTATTTGTCGCCCTATAAGACGCACCTAGGATTTGGGGGAGAAAAATAAGAAAAAAAAATATTTAAAACCAAAAACGCACCATTACAGGCAGCGTGGCATTCCCCTATCCCATTCCCATAGGCCGTGTGGGATGCCCCCATTCCATAGACAGTGTAGCATGTCCCCATCCCATTCCCTATATCGGCAGTGTGCACCCCATTGTCATAAGCAGTGTGGCATTCCCCCCTCCTATTCTCCATATAGGCAGTGTGCCCCCCCATTCCCATTGGCTGTGTGGCATCCTCCTCTCCCCCCATAGGCTGTGTGGCATCCTCCTCTCCCCCCATAGGCTGTGTGGCATCCTCCTCTCCCCCCATAGGCTGTGTGGCATCCTCCTCTCCCCCCATAGGCTGTGTGGCATCCCCTCCTCTCCCCCCATTGGCTGTGTGGCATCCTCCTCTCCCCCCATAGGCTGTGTGGCATCCTCCTCTCCCCCCATAGGCTGTGTGGCATCCTCCTCTCCCCCCATAGGCTGTGTGGCATCCTCCTCTCCCCCCATAGGCTGTGTGGCATCCTCCTCTCCCCCCATAGGCTGTGTGGCATCCTCCTCTCCCCCCATAGGCTGTGTGGCATCCCCTCCTCTCCCCCCATTGGCTGTGTGGCATCCTCCTCTCCCCCCATAGGCTGTGTGGCATCCCCTCCTCTCCCCCCATAGGCTGTGTGTCATCCTCCTCTCCCCCCATTGGCTGTGTGGCATCCCCTCCTCTCCCCCCATTGGCTGTGTGGCATCCTCCTCTCCCCGCATTGGCTGTGTGGCATCCTCCTCTCCCCCCATTGGCTGTGTGGCATCCCCTCCTCTCCCCCCATAGGCTGTGTGGCATCCCCTCCTCTCCCCCCATAGGCTGTGTGGCATCCCCTCCTCTCCCCCCATAGGCTGTGTGGCATCCCCTCCTCTCCCCCCATAGGCTGTGTGGCATCCCCTCCTCTCCCCCCATAGGCTGTGTGGCATCCCCTCCTCTCCCCCCATAGGCTGTGTGGCATCCCCTCCTCTCCCCCCATAGGCTGTGTGGCATCCCCTCCTCTCCCCCCATTGGCTGTGTGGCATCCTCCTCTCCCCCCATAGGCTGTGTGGCATCCCCTCCTCTCCCCCCATAGGCTGTGTGGCATCCCCTCCTCTCCCCCCATAGGCTGTGTGGCATCCCCTCCTCTCCCCCCATAGGCTGTGTGGCATCCCCTCCTCTCCCCCCATAGGCTGTGTGGCATCCTCCTCTCCCCCCATAGGCTGTGTGTCATCCCCCTCTCCCCTCATTGGCTGTGTGGCATCCTCCTCTCCCCCCATAGGCTGTGTGGCATCCCCTCCTCTCCCCCCATAGGCTGTGTGGCATCCCCTCCTCTCCCCCCATAGGCTGTGTGGCATCCCCTCCTCTCCCCCCATAGGCTGTGTGGCATCCCCTCCTCTCCCCCCATAGGCTGTGTGGCATCCTCCTCTCCCCCCATAGGCTGTGTGTCATCCTCCTCTCCCCCCATTGGCTGTGTGGCATCCCCTCCTCTCCCCCCATTGGCTGTATGTCATCCTCCTCTCCCCCCATAGGCTGTGTGTCATCCTCCTCTCCCCCCATAGGCTGTGTGGCATCCCCTCCTCTCCCCCCATAGGCTGTGTGGCATCATCCTCTCCCCCCATAGGCTGTGTGGCATCCCCTCCTCTCCCCCCATAGGCTGTGTGGCATCCCCCCCTCTCCCCCCATTGGCTGTGTGGCATCCCCCCCTCTCCCCTCATGTGTATAGTCAGGGAGGCACAAAAAAAAAAAAAGTAAAACTCACCTCTCCACTGACACCGCTCTGCTGAGCGGTCGGCTCCGTGAATGGGGTGGGGGCGTGGCCTGCGCCGCGTCGGCACAGGCCACGCCCACCCCATTCACGGAGCTGTCCGTAAGAAGCAGCGGCGGCCTCTGTCCCGGCCCGCCGCTGCGATCGCTGTATTTTACCGGCAGCGATGACAGCGGCGGGGCCACAGACAGCGCCCCCGCCGCTCCTCCATCTGCTGCTTCTTCCTGGGCACATGCGAGCACCCAGGACAGGGCAGCGGGTGGGCGTGGCCTGCACCCACTTGGCGCTGTCTCTGGCCCCGCCGCTGTCATGGCTGCCGGTAAAAGACAACGATCGCAGCGGCGGGGCCGGGACAAAGCCCCCGCCGCTCCTCTGGGCTCCCGAAGTGTGACAGGCAACGCGGGAGCGCCGGGAACGGGTGAGTTATTTATTTTTTTACTTTCGTCCGATAAGGCGCACAGACATTTTCCCCCCACTTTTGAGTGCGTCTTATAGGGCGAAAAATACGGTATGTGTATTTTCAATAAAATGATAATTATTAATATTTTGGGAGGTAGTGCTATCTCTCTGGCAACCCTTTCGGGGGAGGGGGGGACCCCACTTTCATATTTTGTATCCAAATATTTATGGACGTAACCGTCTGTATTAACATTGGGCCCAGAGCCAGTTGTCCTGGCCATTGTTGTATGTTGTATATACTAAATACATTTCTATTGGATATTTTTATAATAATTGATAAATTATCATCGATATTGAACAGTTTCCCTCTATTAATGTGGATCAACATCCGGCTGTTTTTTAATTTTTTTTCTTAAAAAACTACCGGGCAACGTGTCCCAGGACCGATTCACGAATGGAAAGAAAAAACAACGTACCTCCTGCATAGCGCCACATCCTCTTGGATTTTCTCCAGGAGTGATCCTTTGACCTGTTCCTTTTACAAATTTTGCGCAAGCGCAGTAGGTATAGGAAGCGCCGCTACTACCGAGAGAGGACGCCAGCACCGAGGAGGAAACGCCCACCCAGATGATGTCACGAAGAGGGAAGCGAAATCCCGTGGCTGCCTCTCTCTGCAGCTATAAAACCCCGCCCTCCTCCCTGGTCACATTATGTGCTGGCAGGCTGGAGAGGCTTTTAGCCTGCAGCATCTCTCACATCTTTTTTCTGGTCACACTATGTGCTGGCAGGCTGGAGACGCTCTTATCCTGCAGCATCTCTCTTCCCCTTTTTCTGGTCACACTATGTGCTGGCAGGCTGGAGACGCTCTTATCCTGCAGGATCTCTCGCCCCCTTTTTCTGATCACACTATGTGCTGGCAGGCTGGAGACGCTCTTATCCTGCAGCATCGCTCACCACCTTTTTCTGGTCACACTATGTGCTGGCAGGCTGGAGACGCTCTTATCCTGCAGGATCTCTCGCCCCCTTTTTCTGATCACACTATGTGCTGGCAGGCTGGAGCCGCTCTTATCCTGCAGCATCTCTCACCCCCTTTTTCTGATCACACTATGTTCTGGCAGGCTGGAGATGCTCTTATCCTGCAGCATCTCTCACCCCCTTTTTCTGATCACACTATGTGCTGGCAGGCTGGAGACGCTCTTATCCTGCAGCATCTCTCGCCCCCTTTTTCTGATCACACTATGTGCTGGCAGGCTGGAGACGCTCTTATCCTGCAGCATCTCTCACCGCCTTTTTCTGATCACACTATGTGCTGGCAGGCTGGAGACGCTCTTATCCTGCAGCATTTCTCGCCCTCTTTTTCTGGTCACACTATGTGCTGGCAGGCTGGAGACGCTCTTATCCTGCAGCATCTCTCACCGCCTTTTTCTGATCACACTATGTGCTGGCAGGCTGGAGACGCTCTTAGCCTGCAGCATCTCTCACCCCCTTTTTCCGATCACACTATTAGGTCGATTCTAAATCCAAAAGTTAATTGATTTCGTATCTGGATTCGGAAGTTAGGGTGGCAGGCTGGAGACGCTCTTAGCCTGCAGCATCTCTCGCCCCCTTTTTCTGGTCACACTATGTGCTGGCAGGCTGGAGACGCTCTTATCCTGCAGCATTTCTCGCCCTCTTTTTCTGGTCACACTATGTGCTGGCAGGCTGGAGACGCTCTTATCCTGCAGCATCTCTCACCGCCTTTTTCTGATCACACTATATGTGCTGGCAGGCTGGAGACGCTCTTAGCCTGCAGCATCTCTCGCCCTCTTTTTCTGATCACACTATGTGCTGGCAGGCTGGAGACGCTCTTATCCTGCAGCATCGCTCACCACCTTTTTCTGGTCACACTATGTGCTGGCAGGCTGGAGACGCTCTTATCCTGCAGCATCGCTCACCACCTTTTTCTGGTCACACTATGTGCTGGCAGGCTGGAGACGCTCTTATCCTGCAGCATCGCTCACCACCTTTTTCTGGTCACACTATGTGCTGGCAGGCTGGAGACGCTCTTATCCTGCAGCATCGCTCACCACCTTTTTCTGGTCACACTATGTGCTGGCAGGCTGGAGACGCTCTTATCCTGCACTATCTCTCACACCTTTTTCTGATCACATTATGTGCTGGCAGGCTGGAGACGCTCTTAGCCTGCAGCATCTCTCACACCTTTTTTCTGATCACACTATGTGCTGGCAGGCTGGAGACACTCCTATCCTGCAGCATCTCTCGCCCTCTTTTTCTGGTCACATTATGTGCTGGCAGGCTGGAGATGCTCTTATCCTGCAGCATCTCTCGCCCTCTTTTTCTGGTCACATTATGTGCTGGCAGGCTGGAGATGCTCTTATCCTGCAGCATCTCTCGCCCTCTTTTTCTGGTCACACTATGTGCTGGCAGGCTGGGGACGCTCTTATCCTGCAGCATCTCTCACCCCATATTTCTGATCACACTATGTGCTGGCAGGCTGGAGACGCTCTTAGCTTGCAGCATCTCTCGCCGGCTTTTTCTGGTCACACTATGTTCTGGCAGGCTAGAGATGCTCTTAGCCTGCAGCATCTCTCACCCCATATTTCTGATCACACTATGTGCTGGCAGTAATAACTGGAGGCACAACAATGCACTTATTTTTTTGCTATGATATATGTAAAGCACACAGTGTGCTTACATCACATCACTGTAGCCGCACCCACTGTTTCTCCTAATTTTTTTCTATGAATCTCCAATGATTTAATACTCTTTTTTTCTAAATACTTAGGAACTACAGGGACTTTTTGTAAACAGATTGAAGTTTGGGACAGTGCGACGTGTAGCCCGAGACAATGGCACAGCAATCAGGTTCTCGCCTTTCCTATAACTTTAAGGAAGAACAATGACATTGTACATTTCCACATTAATTATAAAGTCAGGAAAAACAAACCCCAAAAAAATGACAGAGAACAAAGGGCAACAATGAATCATAAAGTTCTGCTACAATATAGAAAGCAGTAGAAAAAAATTTGCACACACGGCATTTTGTTATTGAAAATTCATGTACTTTCTCACTGAGGGGTTTATTCATCAAGGGATAGCGCCTCGTAGCGGCAGGCAGCGTCTGGTGAACGCCGGGCGCTGTACGCAAAACCACATTTATGAAGCCGATTCTGGTGAGCGCCTCTAACAGCGCCATGTAGTGTCACATGTATTAATACAGACGGCTCAGTGTATAGCACCTCTAACAGCGCCATGTAGTGTCACATGTATTAATACAGACGGCTCAGTGTATAGCGCCTCTAACAGCGCCATGTAGCGTCACATGTATTATTACAGGCAGGTCAGTGTATAGCACCTCTAACAGCGTCATGTAGTGTCACATGTATTAATACAGACGGCTCAGTGTATAGCGCCTCTAACAGCGCCATGTAGTGTCACATGTATTATTACAGGCAGGTCAGTGTATAGCGCCTCTAACAGCGCCATGTAGCGTCACATGTATTATTACAGGCAGGTCAGTGTATAGCGCCTCTAACAGCGCCATGTAGTGTCACATGTATTATTACAGGCAGGTCAGTGTATAGCACCTCTAACAGCGCCATGTAGCGTCACATGTATTATTACAGGCAGGTCAGTGTATAGCGCCTCTAACAGCGTCATGTAGCGTCACATGTATTATTACAGGCAGGTCAGTGTATAGCGCCTCTAACAGCGTCATGTAGCGTCACATGTATTATTACAGGCAGGTCAGTGTATAGCGCCTCTAACAGCGCCATGTAGCGTCACATGTATTATTACAGGCAGGTCAGTGTATAGCGCCTCTAACAGCGCCATGTAGTGTCACGTGTATTATTACAGGCAGGTCAGTGTATAGCGCCTCTAACAGCGTCATGTAGCGTCACATGTATTAATACAGACGGCTCAGTGTATAGCACCTCTAACAGCGCCATGTAGCGTCACATGTATTATTACAGGCAGGTCAGTGTATAGCGCCTCTAACAGCGTCATGTAGCGTCACATGTATTATTACAGGCAGGTCAGTGTATAGCTCCTCTAACAGCGTCATGTAGCGTCACATGTATTATTACAGGCAGGTCAGTGTATAGCGCCTCTAACAGCGTCATGTAGCGTCACATGTATTATTACAGGCAGGTCAGTGTATAGCACCTCTAACAGCGCCATGTAGCGTCACATGTATTATTACAGGCAGGTCAGTGTATAGCGCCTCTAACAGCGCCATGTAGCGTCACATGTATTATTACAGGCAGGTCAGTGTATAGCGCCTCTAACAGCGTCATGTAGTGTCACATGTATTATTACAGGCAGGTCAGTGTATAGCGCCTCTAACACCGTCATGTAGTGTCACATGTATTATTACAGGCGGGTCAGTGTATAGCGCCTCTAACAGCGCCATGTAGCGTCACATGTATTATTACAGGCAGGTCAGTGTATAGCGCCTCTAACAGCGCCATGTAGCGTCACATGTATTATTACAGGCAGGTCAGTGTATAGCACCTCTAACAGCGCCATGTAGCGTCACATGTATTATTACAGGCAGGTCAGTGTATAGCGCCTCTAACGGCGCCATGTAGCGTCACATGTATTATTACAGGCAGGTCAGTGTATAGCACCTCTAACAGCGCCATGTAGTGTCACATGTATTATTACAGGCAGGTCAGTGTATAGCACCTCTAACAGCGCCATGTAGCGTCACATGTATTATTACAGGCAGGTCAGTGTATAGCTCCTCTAACAGCGCCATGTAGTGTCACATGTATTATTACAGGCAGGTCAGTGTATAGCGCCTCTAACGGCGCCATGTAGCGTCACATGTATTATTACAGGCAGGTCAGTGTATAGCACCTCTAACAGCGCCATGTAGTGTCACATGTATTATTACAGGCGGCTCAGTGTATAGCACCTCTAACAGCGCCATGTAGCGTCACATGTATTATTACAGGCGGCTCAGTGTATAGCACCTCTAACAGCGCCATGTAGCGTCACATGTATTATTACAGGCAGGTCAGTGTATAGCTCCTCTAACAGCGCCATGTAGCGTCACATGTATTATTACAGGCGGCTCAGTGTATAGCACCTCTAACAGCGCCATGTAGCGTCACATGTATTATTACAGGCAGGTCAGTGTATAGCTCCTCTAACAGCGCCATGTAGTGTCACATGTATTATTACAGGCAGGTCAGTGTATAGCGCCTCTAACAGCGCCATGTAGCGTCACATGTATTATTACAGGCAGGTCAGTGTATAGCTCCTCTAACAGCGTCATGTAGTGTCACATGTATTATTACAGGCAGCTCAGTGTATAGCGCCTCTAACAGCGTCATGTAGTGTCACATGTATTATTACAGGCAGGTCAGTGTATAGCGCCTCTAACAGCGTCATGTAGCGTCACATGTATTATTACAGGCAGCTCAGTGTATAGCGCCTCTAACAGCGCCATGTAGTGTCACATGTATTATTACAGGCAGGTCAGTGTATAGCTCCTCTAACAGCGCCATGTAGCGTCACATGTATTATTACAGGCAGGTCAGTGTATAGCTCCTCTAACAGCGCCATGTAGCGTCACATGTATTAATACAGACGGCTCAGTGTATAGCGCCTCTAACAGCGTCATGTAGCGTCACATGTATTAATACAGACGGCTCAGTGTATAGCGCCTCTAACAGCGCCATGTTGCGTCACATGTATTATTACAGGCAGCTCAGTGTATAGCACCTCTAACAGCGTCATGTAGTGTCACATGTATTATTACAGGCAGGTCAGTGTATAGCGCCTCTAACAGCGTCATGTAGCGTCACATGTATTATTACAGGCAGGTCAGTGTATAGCGCCTCTAACAGCGCCATGTAGCGTCACATGTATTAATACAGACGGCTCAGTGTATAGCGCCTCTAACAGCGTCATGTAGTGTCACATGTATTATTACAGGCAGGTCAGTGTATAGCGCCTCTAACAGCGTCATGTAGCGTCACATGTATTATTACAGGCAGGTCAGTGTATAGCACCTCTAACAGCGTCATGTAGCGTCACATGTATTATTACAGGCAGGTCAGTGTATAGCACCTCTAACAGCGCCATGTAGCGTCACATGTATTATTACAGGCAGGTCAGTGTATAGCACCTCTAACAGCGTCATGTAGCGTCACATGTATTATTACAGACGGCTCAGTGTATAGCGCAGGCGCTCTAGCTTCCAGAGCCTGGTATTACCTGTCGCTCTCTTTTCTTCTGTTTAAACAGTGTTTTTTGTTTTTAATTTTTTTTTCTCTCCAATCATTGTGTGACGTCTCCTGGCCTATTAAGTCATTTTTGAAAACTTTTTGGACTTTTTATATTTTTATGCAGAATTGTCATTACAGGTCTGGCACTAAAGTGTTAATGTCACAGTGTTATAACAATGTCATTCCACCTGTTACAGGTGGATATGTGTTCAAAATCAGACTTTAATCACACACGCTCTATGCTACAGCGCCCAGATCCAGAGCGCCGACGCTGTGTGTGTGTGTGTGTTTTTTTTTTTGTTGAATATAGTGCGAGTCGCTGAGAGTCGGTCGCAATGAGCAGGCGCTACCTTTCGCTCGCTGAAGCGCTGTACTGGTGTTAGAGCACCCAACATACATCTCATTCATCAATGCCGGCCAAGTATTAAAACTTCTCGCTTGCTATTCAAGCATTAATTTTTTTATTCTACCCTCCTTGATCGGCCCGGGAATCTATAAGATCAGATCCCTCCCCGCGGGGCATCCGAAATCGGGATGTGTGAAACCCCCCAGGAAGCCCACAAACCTTACCTTAACCCCGTTCCAGCGGCGCATGCGCGGGCCGCGTCTCGCGCCTCTCCCTAGCAGGGCGCCCTTTGTGAGTGGCCAGCGCGGGCGCGCTCCCTGTTAGAGGGAAGCGCGAGACCCGGCCTCCAGCGCTCAGAGCCGCTGTGGTTGAACGCCGCTTGTACGTGCATACCACAGCAGCTCTGAGCTCTCTGATTGGACGAGCGCCCGTGTAGGAGCGTGGTGAGGTGAGTGTTTACGGGCGTTCTGGGGGGTTTCACACAGCGGGGTACCCCCGATCGGGGTGCCCCACCGAAGTGGACCAAAACCCAGGATAGTCAAAATCCCGGGTGTTGGTCCACTTTAAAGGGAAGCGCGAGATGCGGCCGCCAGCGTGCTCGGAGCCACTGTGGTTGGACGCCGCTTGGATGCGCATACCACAGCGGCTCCGAGCACGCCCCGCGGAAGTGGACCAAAACCCAGGATAGTGAAAATCCTGGGATAGTGAAAATCCTGGGTGTTGGTCCACTTTAAGCTGAATACATTTTATTACAAATGATAAAGATTGGAATCGATTGGAAGCCTCCGGCCAGAATTTGCTGATCTTCCTCCCATTGGAGCTGCTGGTGACATGTGACTGTGTGTGTCTTTCTGTTACACCATACAATGTACACACAGATCAATAACACCATGACCCCGCCATAGGCCGACTGCCGGGAAGTCCTATCAGTGTAAATACACTCTGCACCGTCGCCTCTTATCTGCGCCTTTAATATTTACAGTGGACCCAGGATTTTCACTATCCTGGGTGTTGGTCCACTTCCGCAGGGCACCCCGATCGGGGGTGTGAAACCCCCCAGAAAGCCCCAAAAAAACTCACCTCACCGCCGACGGACAAGCTGGGGCCGCCTCTCGCACATCCCTCTTACAGGGAGCGCGCCTGCGCCAGCCATTCACAAACGGCGCCCTGCTAGAGGGACGCGCAAGAGGCGGCCCGCGCATGCGCCGTTGTAACGGGGAGAAGGTAAGGTTTGTGGGCGTCCGGGGGGGGGGGTTTCACACAGCGGGGCATCCCGATTTTGGATGGGAGCTGATCGGCCCGGGAATCTTATAGATTCCCAGGCCCATCAGCGGTGGGTGTTGGTCCACTTTAATATAGAAAATGAGTGGGGATGGCCCCAAATCTCCTCACAGCCACACAAAAAAAAAAACTTCCGCACCACCATATAAATCCAAAGCTATACAAATGTTATTATTTATATTGGGCAAACACAAAAAGACACAATTATAAAATACATGAAAAAAACATATAACGCATTTCTGACACCATATAAGACACTGCAATGTATTATCATGTATATTATCAAGTGCAAATTCTTAATAAACAATGGCATAAATCTCTGTTATCATATCTCTAACAATCCCCCACAAAAGTGCATAGTACATATACAAAAAATAAAAGATAATCACTCCCTTATATCACTTTAATTAAAGTGGGCAATCTGTATGTATAGGGGGGAAACATACAAGATAGGCTCTTATTCAGGGTGAGGGTCTGGATTAATGTGGGGAATGTGTATGTACAGTACAGGGGGTAAACATCCAAGATAGGCTCTTATTCAGGGTGAGGGTCCGGATTAATGTGGGGAATGTGTATGTACAGGGTGTGGGAAACATGCAACATAGGCTTTTATTCAGGGTGAAGGTCCGGATTAATGTGGGCAATCTGTATGTACAGGGGGGTAAACATACAAGATAGACTCTTATTCAGGATGAAGGTCCTGATTAATGTGGGGAATGTGTATGTACAGGGAGTAAACATCCAAGATAGGCTCTTATTCAGGATGAAGGTCCTGATTAATGTGAGCAATCTGTATGTACAGGGAGTAAACATCCAAGATAGGCTCTTATTCAGGATGAGGGTCTGGATTAATGTGGGGAATGTGTATGTACAGGGGGGAACATACAAGATAGGCTCTTATTCAGGGTGAGGGTCCGGATTAATGTGGGGAATGTGTATGTACAGAGGGTAAACATCCAAGATAGGCTCTTATTCAGGGTGAGGGTCTGTATTAATGTGGGCAATCTGTATGTACAGGGTGGGGGAAACATACAAGACAGGCTCTTATTCAGGGTGAATGTGTGGATTAATGTGAGCAATCTGTATGTACAGGGGGGAAACATACAAGACAGGCTCTTATTCAGGGTGAAGGTCTGGATTAATGTGGGGAATGTGTATGTACAGGGTGTAAACATCCAAGATAGGCTCTTATTCAAGGTGAGGGTCTGGATTAATGTGGGGAATGTGTATGTACAGGGGGGCACATACAAGATAGGCTTTTATTCAGGGTGAGGGTCCGGATTAATGTGGGGAATGTGTATGTACAGGGGGTAAACATCCAAGATAGGCTCTTATTCAGGATGAGGGTCTGGATTAATGTGGGGAATGTGTATGTACAGGGGGGAACATACAAGATAGGCTCTTATTCAGGGTGAGGGTCTGGATTAATGTGGGGAATGTGTATGTACATAGGGTAAACATCCAAGATAGGCTCTTATTCAGGGAGAGGGTCTGGATTAATGTGGGCAATCTGTATGTACAGGGTGTGGGAAACATGCAACATAGGCTTTTATTCAGGGTGAATGTCCGGATTAATGTGGGCAATCTGTATGTACAGGGGGGTAAACATACAAGATAGGCTCTTATTCAGGGTGAGGGTCCGGATTAATGTGGGCAATCTGTATGTACAGGGGGGTAAACATACAAGATAGGCTCTTATTCAGGGTGAGGGTCCGGATTAATGTGGCCTATCTGTATGTACAGGGTGTGGGAAACATATAAGATAGGCTCTTATTCAGGGTTAAGGTCCGCTTTAAGCATCACACACCAACCAAGCCCTATTACTAGTGACAAGCACCATGATCAGGCCTTGACACTCCCCCTTCATTTCAGTCAATGTAGTGGCACATTGTGAAAGCTGTGGCAGGGTGGGACGGCCTGTTGTCATTGGGGGGCAGCTGTGACAGGTGATCAGGTCCGGATGGAGAGGGTCTGGCCCTCAATTTTTCCAAAACCAGCCATGTACAGTGCAGACAGTGTTTACCCGGCAGTGCGGTGCACACATCACAGAGAGCTGTGAGCTGTTTACATTTCAATAGCAGGCTCATGACTGCTTAACAATGGATCACAGCTGATTACATTAGAAACAATTCTGATCAGGCCTTTGGGGTGGAGCAGGGGGACGCCAGCACAGCCACATTATCTATCCCTACATGCACCCGGGGCCTGACAGTGCCCGCATTATTATTATTATTAATGTTTATTTCTATAGTGCCATCATCTTCCATAACGCTTTACATGGTGTGATTACAGACAAGGTAAAACAAATAGTACAGGGAACAATACAGTATTATTATTATTATTATTATTATTATTATTATTAATAATGTATATTTATATAGCGCCATCATCTTCCGTAGCACTGTACAAGGTGTGATTATAGACAAGGTAAAACAAATAGTACAGGGAACAATACAGTATTATTATTATTATTATTATTATTATTATTATTAATAATAATGTTTATCTATATAGCGCCATCATCTTCCATAACGCTTTACATGGTGTGATTACAGACAAGGTAAAACAAATAGTACAGGGAACAATACATTATTATTAATGTTTATTTCTATAGCGCCATCATCTTCCGCAGCGCTGTACAAGGTGTGATTAAGGTAAAACATATAGTACATGGAACAATACATTATTATTATTATTTATAATAATGTTTATTTATAAGGTAAAACATAGAGTACATGGAGCAATACATTATTATTATTATTATTAATAATAATAATAATAATAATGTGTATTTATATAGCTCCACCATCTTCCGTAGCGCTGTACAAGGTGTGATTACAGACAAGGTAAAACAAATAGTACAGGGAACAATACATTATTATTATTATTATTATTTATTAATAATAATGTTTATTTATAAGGTAAAACATAGAGTACATGGAACAATACATTATTATTATTGTTATTATTAATAATAATAATAATAATAATAATAATGTATTTTTATATAGCTCCATCATCTTCCGTAGCACTGTACAAGGTGTGATTACAGACAAGGTAAAACATATAGTTCAGGGAACAATACATTATTATTATTATTATTATTTATTATTATTAATGCTTTTTTATATAGCTCCATCATCTTCCGCAGCGCTGTACAAGGTGTGATTACAGACAAGGTAAAACATATAGTACAGGGAACAATACATTATTATTATTATTATTTATTATTATTAATGCTTATTTATATAGCTCCATCATCTTCCGTAGCGCTGTACAAGGTGTGATTACAGACAAGGTAAAACATATAGTACAGGGAACAATACAAAACTAGAAAGAGCTCACAATTCCCTACCACTCAAAGCTGTCGGGCTCTAGATAGGCCACTGCGAGTTCCACACAACTGGCCGCACACGAGATAATCACGATTTAATCAAGTTTATTTAATACAAATATCTGTACAATGCATGAGACATATACAGGACAAGACTAACATATAATACAATCTAAAGCCAGAAAAGCTTGGTGGGAGGAGGACTGGGGCTAGTGAATAAATCATTTAATTAATTATGCTTCAATCAAACATTGCAATAGCACCACGTTGTTAAATACATACTGTACATCGGCCATAAAATGAAAGTGCTAGTGCTTATAAGAGATGGGTAAATATATAGGGGCCAGAGATAGCCCTTGTGAATGTGAGGAAGGGGCGGGGCCAAGAGAGGAGGCAGGGCTAGGGAGTGAATGTGAGGAAGGGGCGGGGCCAGAATATATCAGGAGGCGGGGCTAGGGAGTGAATGTGAGGATGGGGCGAGGCCAGGATATATCAGGAGGCGGGGCTAGGGAGTGAATGTGCGGGTGGGGCGGGGCCAGGAGATAGCAGGAGTCAGGGCTAGGGAATGAATGTGAGGAAGGGGCGGGGCCAGGAGATAGCAGGAGACAGGGCTAGGGAGTGAATGTGAGGAAGGGGGGGGGCCAGAATATATCAGGAGGCGGGGCTAGGGAGTAAATGTGAGGATGGGGCGGGGCCAGGAACAGTCCTCCTGAGCGGGGCGCCAGCAATGCCCTGGGGAGCAGTGTGAGTGTTGCTCCCTGCTGACCCTGTGCTGCCTGGCAGCTGAGGAGATGAGCACAGGCGGGTTGCAGGAGCTGGGGGCAGTGGCAGCAAAGTGACCGAGCAGGAGTGAAGGGACAGACTTGTAAGATGGCGCTGGGCAGCCCAGGGGGGGCAGGGGTGGGGGGCATTCACGCAGGCCGCTATGCACATTTCCTTTGCTGAATTTGATTATAGTGCTAGTGTAACCCTGGAGTGAAGGTATCGTAGATTTATTGCTGCAGAGGAGGTGTCCTATTAAATTTTTAATTTCTTTCAATTTTTAATGCATAGATGGCCATCGTATGCTTGCGCACACACATAGGAATTCATCCTCCACATTTAACCCATCCATGCAGTGAGTGTACACATGCCCGGAGCGGTGGGCTGCCCTAATTACACTGGGGTCTAGTGGGGGAGGGGAACCCTGTGATTAACCCTTGATGCCCTTAGCCCTGTAGGTACAGACAGACGTGCAAGCATTGCTGGAGAAAGATGGCGGCGCCTGGCGCTGGAGACGGCCAATCCCCGCCACTGGATTGTGGTTGAGGCAAGTTATTTAAGGGTTAGGGTTATTCAACCTTCCTGCCCTGTCTCAGTGCTAGGGAAGGGTGGCAGGGGGCTTCGAAAATGGGCCGTGCCATAATAAAGGTGGGCACCTCTGCTGGGCCAAAGGTCCTCCAGTCCGAACTTGGGCAAGCTTGGGTGGTCTTCAGCATGTTGACTAAATGGTGGGAGTAGGGGGGGTAGTTGGTTGCCACCTACCCCCATTTCAGAAACTTGTGCGGGTGGGTGTCAGTGTGCGGGTGAGTGTCAGTGTGCGGGTGAGTGTCAGTGTGCGGGTGAGTGTCAGTGTGCGGGTGAGTGTCACTGTGCGGGTGAGTGTCAGTGTGTCACTGTGCGGGTGAGTGTCAGTGTGTCAGTGTGCGGGTGAGTGTCAGTGTGCGGGTGAGTGTCAGTGTGTGGGTGGGTGTCAGTGTGTGGGTGTCAGTGTGTGTGTTATTGTTACTTTTTGTTCAGCTTAAAATACATTACGCCACACTGGCATCCCAAGGCACATGCTATTTAACCCTATCTGTTATACAACATAAGCGTTGATCAGCATCAGCTGCTTTATTAAGCTACTTCAGTTTGCACTTGTTTTTGACTGCTTTCAATAAACCAGGCCGCAGGGCACCCCAAAGCTGCACATTGAACACTATCTGTTTATACTAAATAAGGAAATACATAAAAATGTCAGGCAGACAAGTGCCAGGATGTTCAAAGAGGAGTGGCAGAGGCCAAGATTCAGCAGGCAGAGGTCGCAGCAGACTAGGGGCGGGTGGCAGCAGGAGTCACGGTGAGAGACCTGGTCTGCCAGTATCTGCTAGCGGTCGTGTCTCCACCAGTGACGCATCTGCCGTGGTAGATTGGTTAACGCGCTCATCAACATCATCACAAGTTACATCTGACAACCCCAGTCTAGGGTCGGTAGGTTCCTCTGACACAACCCTGAGTTGGCATGCCCCGAGAGCAGTCCCTGTCCTCCCATTGCCTCTGTCCTACGCCGTTCCCTCCCCCAGCGACGTATCCTATGCTTTGGGTTCAGCTCCAATCTTTAGTGAGGAGCACGATCAGATAGAGGACAGTCAGCAGCTACTGCCAAGCCATGAAATGGAGGTGGCTTCTTTAGCTAGGCAGACAAATAGTGATGTGGACAGTGTCGTGGGTGTTGCGAGATTTCCAGCTTCTGTGCCAGACACTGTTGAGGAAACCGAGAACATCAGTGACGTACAGCCACAACTCGGTGATGATGATGATGAAGCCGATCGTACTTGGGAGCCGGGTGATGAAGGGGCTTCATCGTCATCATCAGGAGAAGAGGGGCGCAGGTTGCCCCGGAGTCAGCAGCTCAGGCAGCAAGGTGTTAGCAGCATGGTTGGCAGTCAGCATGGGGGCACAATTGTAAAGCCTGGAGCCAAACGGGGCCGGGGGGCACCTGCTGTGCGGCAGGCTACCTTATCGGGAGGTAGTGGAGCAGGGGTTCCTGGAGTTGGCGACAATAGCAGCGAATCAGTGAGGCCTGTTGGTGGGAAAAGTAGCTACTCGGCAGTGTGGCAGTTTTTCCTGAAGCATCCGCAGGAGGGTAACATGGCCACATGCAAGATATGTAGGCAGAAGGTGAAGCGTGGCCAGGGCCCAAATGTTGGCACCACGGCCCTGCGTCAACATATGATGCGTCACCATAAAGCGACCTGGGAGAACCGAGGCTCCCAAGGGTGGTCCAGTCTGCTTCCTCACCAAGTGGCATGCCGCTCCCAATTTCTGCCAGCCAAGGCTCCAGCACCTCAGCCGAAGGCAGCTGTGCGTCATACCCATCCTCTGCCGCTCCTGCTCCTCCTCCTCCTCCTCCAAGTCATGCATCCCGCCAGCAATCCATCAGCGAAGCCATGTCCAAGAGACAGCAGTATGCGCCCACTCATCCTACGGCGCAGAAGCTGAATGTGCTCCTGTCCAAGCTGCTGGTGCTGCAGTCGCTCCCTTTTCAGGTGGTGGACTCTGCACCTTTCAGAGAACTGATGGCTTGTGCCGAGCCGAGGTGGAGAGTCCCAAGCCGTCATTTCTTTGCCAAGAAGGCAGTACCAGCGCTGCACACTTTTGTTGAACAGAAGGTGGGCCAGTCCTTGAGCCTGTCGGTGTGTAGCAAAGTGCATGGCAGCGCCGACGTCTGGAGCTGTAACTACGGTCAGGGACAGTACATGTCGTTTACGGCCCACTGGGTGAATGTGGTCCCTTTGCAGCAGCAGCAGCAACTTGGACAGGTCACGCCGCTTCGGCCTCCGCGCTCCCTGCCCGTTGGGCCTGTGACACTGTGCGACTCGGCCTCCTCATCCTCCGCCATCTCCTCACCCTCCACTGTAGGCTCAAGTCTCAGTGCCCCTCCAGTCTACCATGTGTGCAGGGCACGGAGGTGTCACGCAGTGCTTCACATGGTTTGTCTTGGCGAACGGAGTCACACAGGGGAGGAACTGCTTAAATGTATTCATCAGGAAATCCAAACATGGCTTACTCCAAGAAAACTTAAAATGGGAATCATGGTTACCGACAATGGGAAGAACATTTTGTCTGCGCTGTGCCAAGGAAGGCTGACCCATGCCCCCTGCATGGCTCACGTCTTCAATCTGGTTGTCAAGCGGTTTCTGAAGTGTTCCCCCCATATGCAAGACATCCTAACAACTTCAAGGAAACTTTGCATGCACTTCAGCCTCTCATACACCGCCAAACACACCCTTCTTGAGCTACAGCGTCAGAACGGTATCCCCCAACATAGTCTGATTTGCGATGTTTCCACCCTTGGAATTCCACCCTTCAC
Organism: Gastrophryne carolinensis; assembly: GCA_027917425.1. Classification (NCBI taxonomy): domain Eukaryota; kingdom Metazoa; phylum Chordata; class Amphibia; order Anura; family Microhylidae; genus Gastrophryne; species Gastrophryne carolinensis. The sequence continues at coordinate 650,939,656 of CM051234.1, read as the reverse complement.
ATGTTGGACCGATTATATGAACAGAGAAAAGCCATCACGGATTTCCTGATGATCCAAGTGGATAGGGGGACTCCCCTGTGTAACTTCAATGTCAACCAGTGGCAGCTCATACGTGACACCTGCCGTTTGCTCAGGCCCTTTGAGGAAGCCACTTTATTTGTCAGTCGGCAGGATTACGGGATGAACGACGTGATTCCACTGCTTCATGTACTACAGCACATGTTGGAAACCATGGCTGGTCAGGGCACTGGAGACATGGCGTCTACATCTTACGGCCACATGAACCCCATTGGAGCTGAACTGGAGGAGGAGGAAGAGGAGGAGGAGGGGCACAGTGAAGCACAGTTTAGGCTTGGCGAAATGGCTGGTTTATCTAGTCAGCGGACAGGAGAGGAGGAGCAGGAGCAGCCAGAGGAGCTAGAGGTTTTTGAGGAAGGCGAGACAGAGGACCCGGGCACACCGTGGCAGTATGCAGTGGAGATGGAGACAGGTAGTCCATCCGAGTCACTTGAGCAAATGGCAGGAAGCATGCTCACGTGCTTGTGTAGTGACCCCAGATTTGTTTCCATTTGTCGGCGGGATGACTTCTGGCTGTCCACCTTATTGGACCCTCGCTTCCGGCACAAAATGGGGGCATTTTTTAAACCCGCCGAGAGGGAGGACAAACTGAACTACTACAAAGACATTCTACATAGGCAGTTGGCCGATGCCTATCTGCGCCATGGTCCATACTCTCGCAGGTCTGACTCGAGGGGACCTCTGCGCTCACCTTCCACTGCCATGGCTGCTGGGGGGGTTGGCAGGAGCAGCAGCAGCAGCTCCATCAGCAGCAGCCTCAGTCTTCAGTCGCTAATGAGTAGCTTTCTACACCCGCATAGTGAGGCTACTCATGAGCAGCAGGAAGACCTGGAGCCGGACCTCAACCAGCAGGTCATGTCATACCTTGACATGACCATCCCAACACACCTTGAGGATCTGCTGGACTTCTGGGCAGCCAAACTTGGCTTGTGGCCGCAACTAGCAGAGTTTGCCCTGGAAAAGCTGTCCTGCCCGGCAAGTAGCGTGCCATCTGAGTGGGTGTTTAGTGCGGCGGGGGCCATAGTTACGGTGAGGAGAACTCGTCTGTCAACTAATAATGTGGAGAGACTCACCTTTGTCAAAATGAATCAGGGATGGATCAGCCAGGATTTCCACCCACCAATGCCTGATGCATGCGACTAGATTCAGCATGGTGCCACGTTTTACACTTTCCAAATGGTGCAAAACATATTTATGTCTTTAGGCCAATTTTTGGGCTCCTGCTGATGCCAACTTCAGGGTGTTTCTTCCAACCAATTTTTGGCCTCCTGCTGATGCCAATTTCAGGGTGTGCCTTTCAGCCAATGTTGGGCTCCTGCTGCTGCTGCTTGCAACTCCAGGGCGTGATTCATCCAATTTTTGGGCTCCTGCTGCCAACTCCAGTGTCTCTTTCAGCCAGTGTTGGGCTCCTGCTGCTGCTTGCAACTCCAGGGTGTGATTCATCCAATTTTTGGGCTCCTGCTGCCAACTCCAGTGTCTCTTTCAGCCAATGTTGGGCTCCTGCTGCTGCTTGCAACTCCAGGGTGTGATTCATCCAATTTTTGGGCTCCTGCTGCCAACTCCAGTGTGTCTTTCAAGCTATGTTTGGGCTGCTGCTGCTGCTTGCAACTCCAGGGTGTGATTCATCCAATTTTTGGGCTCCTGCTGCCAACTCCAGTGTCTCTCTCAGCCAATGTTTGGCCTCCTGCTGCTGCTTGCAACTCTAGGGTGTGATTCATCCAATTTTTGGGCTCCTGCTGCCAACTCCAGTGTCTCTCTCAGCCAATTTTTGGCCTCCTGCTGCTGCTCTGCCAACTCCAGGGTGTCTTTCAAGCAATGTTTGGGCTCCTGCTTATGCTGCTGCCAACTCCAGGGTGTGCCTTCCAGCTTATGTATGTGCTCCTGCTGCTGCCAACTTCAGGGTGCCTTCCAGCCAATTTCTAGGTTCCTGCTGCTGCTGCTGCCAACTCCAGGGTGTGTCAGTCAATTTTTGGGCTCCTGCTGCTGCCAACTCCAGTGTCTCTTTAACCCTTTAAATGCCAGCCACGTAAAATTTACGTGGTTGCCTCTCCGTCACTTAAGTGCCAGCCACGTAAAATTTACGTGCCTGGCATTTACCCCTGCTAGTGGGCAAAAAAAAAAATACTCACCTGGATCCGGCCGGGTCTCCTCTTTAATTTGGTGGTCCAGGAGAGCCCCCGGAATAGGCCGCCCCCCCCCCCCCCCGCTTCTGCAGCAGCAGCTGCTAACTGTAAAAAAATAAATAAATAAAAATGACATTCACTTACCTGTGTGTGCGCTGGCTCCCGCTGTCCCTTGGGGGCGGGGCTATGACGTCATCCCAGTATGTCTTCCGCGCCAAGCCCCACCCCTTTTGGGGGGCGGGGTTATGACGTCATCCCAGCCCCGATCACCGGCTTCAGCGTTCTCAGCTGTCAGATGTCGGTGATCGGTGCCGGGGAAGGAGGTGGCAGGAGATCCTCTGCCGATCACCGGCATCTGTCAGCAGAGCGGCGCGGGACAAGAGCTTGCAATCGGAGGTAAGTACAGTCAAAATTTTTTTTTTTTTTTAATAAAATACTTTTGTGTGGTGTTTTTTTTCAGTTAACCCTTTGTGAACTGGTAAGGGGTCCATGAGACCCCTTATACCAGTTCACAAGGCTCTGGGTATGGCAGGTCACCTGCGGCAAGCGGGTGACTTGCCATAACCCCCAGCCCCCCATTACCTGCCTCCCCAACGGCCAGGGGGGGGGGCAGAAGGGCCCGGGCCACTTAGTGGCTATGTGGGCTAGTAGCCTGCAGGGCCAGGGGCCACCAACGCTGGCCCCTGCGCCCTGTTCTACAAGCCCCCATAGCTGGCCCGGGTCGGTAATGCTGGGTAGGGGGGACCCTACGTCATTTTTTGGGGGGATTTTTAAGGGTTTTTAACCCTTAAAATTCCAAAAAAAATGGGGTTCCCCCCTTAGGAGGGGGAACCCTATGTCCTTTTTTTTTAATTAACCCTTTTGTGTTCTGTCATCCTCAGCTATAAAAGGCTGAAAGAGTGCTCCACTATGGATGGGAGGTAAGTATTAAAAAAAAATAATAATAAAATATTTTTTCTCTTTGTGTGTCTGTGTTTTTTTTTTTACATTTAACCCCTTGTGAACTGGTAAGGGGTCCATGAGACCCCTTATACCAGTTCACAAGGCGCTAGCCGGTGACTTGCCATTAACCCCCGGCACCCCCATTACCTGCCTCCCCAAAGCCCAGGGGGGGGCAGAAGAGCCCGGGCCCACTGGCTATGCAGGCTTGTAGCCTGCAGGGCCAGGGGCCACAAAAGCTGGCCCCTGCGCCCTGTTCCTACAAGTCCTGCATAGCTGGTCCCGGGCTGGTTACTTTGGGTAAGGGGGGACCCTATGTCATTTTTTTTTCTCGATTTAACCCTTTGTAGTGTGGATGGTAGTTGTATTTTATTTGTAAATGTTAAAAATTACTTGTTTCAGTTAGAGGGGTCTCCTGGGCAGGAACAGGGGGCTACCGATAAATATGTGGTACCGTTCTAATCGGTAGAAATGGGGCTTTCACATGCAATATGGTTTTCCCTAATCAAATACATTTTTTATTTAAAATAAAGGAGGCAATTTTCTAAAAAAATTTTTATTTATTTATTTTTTTTACTTAATAATAAATAAAATTAATAATAAATAAAATTTACAAGCAAGACATTTCATGTTAAAGCCTAAACTCTGCTGCAAAAATATATATATAATTTTCCTGAAAATTCCAGCAAAAATGCTGCAAAACATGGCGCAAAATGGGGAAAAATGACCTGTCAACAGAGGGTGACAAAATCTCAAGTAGGCTGGCAATTAAAAGGGTTAATAGTACATCTGAATGTTGGGTATTGTTCTGTTCGGGGGACCTTGCGCTTTCAGACTTAGCTTGTTTTTTCTTGTTTGCATATTTATATTTTAGTAAAAGGTGTTTTTTATTCTGCTTTTTTATAAATTTTTTAGGGAAACTCTGCGCAACCAAAGAATTCTTTGAGGGATTAATTCCAGAAAGATGAGCCCACTACAACAAGCTGGGTACGCTTAGAAAGCTTAACATGTTTACTTTCAGGGAATATATGGTTTATGGGGGATATTCCAAATGTAAAGGGTTGTTTTGGTTGAAAAATCGCAAGGTGCGCACTTTGTCTGCAGAGCTGAAATTTTCAAGTAAAATTACCGTTACGCACATGCTTAACTTTGGGGTGTTTGGCAACTCTTCCCTTGACAGTAGCTATGCATGTTGGGTATCGTTCTGTTCGGGGGATGTTGCTTTTTCAGATTATACTTGTTTTTTCTTGTTTGTATATAGTTTTTTTAGGAAAATGTGGCTTTGATTCTGCTTTTTTATCCTTTTTTTAGGGAAACTCTTTGCAACCAAAGAATACATTGAGGGATTACTTCTAGAAAACTATGGCCACATCAACAAGCCTGGTACAAATAGAAAGCCTGAGGTGTGTACTTCTAGAGAATATATAGTTTGTTGGGGGTATTTCAAATGTAAAGGGTTGTTTTTCTGGAAAAACTGCAAGGTGCGCATATCACAGTTTTCTGAAAATCCCCTAAAGCGCTGTTTCAGTTTGGGGGAGTCTCCTGGGCAGGAAAGGGTGTCTACCTATACATATGTGGTATCGCTGTAACCGGGAGAAATTGGGGTTTCACACGCAATAAGATTTTATTGACAAACTTACATTTATTACAAAAAAATTACAAAATTACAAAAAAAAGAATAGAAATTGTAAAAAATTGATTTTTTTTATTTTTTTGCACATATTTCGCCAAAAAATATTGAGAATACACCTTAAAAATTACAAACAAGACATTTCATGTTAAAGTTCAGACTCTGCTGAAAAAAAAAATATATCATTTTCCTGGGAAATCCCTGGAAATCCCTTCAAAAATCACATTTGAACATGGGGAGTGCAAAATAGTGCAAAATGGTCTGGCAACAGTGTGACAAAAACTCCAGGTAGGCTGGCACTTAAAGGGTTAAAGCAATGTTTGGGCTCCTGCTGCTGCCAACTCCAGGGTGTGATTCATCCAATTTTTGGGCTCCTGCTGCCAACTCAAGTGTCTCTTTAAAGCAATGTTTGGGCTGCTGTTGCTGATGCTGCCAACTCCAGGGTGTGATTCACCAAATTTTTGGGCTCCTGCTGCCAACTCCAGTGTCTCATTCAAGCTATGTTTGGGCTGCTGTTGCTGCTGCTGCCAACTCCAGGGTGTGATTCATCCAATTTTTGGGCTCCTGCTCTCAACTCCAGTGTCTCTTTCAGCCAATGTTGGGCTCCTGCTGCTGCTTGCAACTCCAGGGTGTGATTCATCCAATTTTTGGGCTCCTGCTGCCAACTCAAGTGTCTCATTCAAGCTATGTTTGGGCTGCTGCTGCTGCCAACTCCAGGGTGTGATTCATCCAATTTTTGGACTCCTGCTGTCAACTCCAGTGTCTCTTTCAGCCAATTTTTGGGCTCCTGCTGCTGCTGCTTGCAACTCCAGGGTGTGATTCATCCAATTTTTGGGCTCCTGCTGCCAACTTCAGGATGTGTTTCAGCCACTATTTGGGCTCCTGCCGCTGCCAGCTCCAGGGTGTGTTTTTCAGGCAATATAGGGGCCCCTCATAGTGATGCCACCTCAACTCTCTGTAATTGTGCCGCTCTGCGATTCTAATAGCGATGCCTCCGATCTGCATGTTCTAATTATTTACAGTATTATCTCAGTAACCCAGCACGCATCCTGTGCGTGTTACAGCAAGGCAGAATGGTTTACAACCCTATTGAGGCTCTAGGAGGCTCAGAAATAGCCATTTTTAATAGCGATTCATCGCGAATAAATTTGTGTCGAAGCGATTTTTGTCGGAAAATTCGGTGAATCGGTCGAATCGAATTTTTCAAAAGTTCGCTCATCTCTAGTTCCTGTTCCTGTCTCTGTACACAGACATTGCACAGTGCAGGTCAGGGTCAGCCTGTCAGTGTACACAGATGGTCTCACGTTGCCGGGAATTATTTGTCCATTGTTTAATATTTAACGTCGTGTATCACCATAAATAGCGGCACAGTGCTCGAGCTCTGCCAAACCTGCTGCCGCTGACTGTTACACTGTATCTGGAGAGGTGAGAGGTCATTATATTCATTGGCATCACTGTACTATGCAGGGCCGGCTCATGCCAAGCACCATCAGCCAATCATAACGCTGGCTTTCATTTCTGGCCACTTATTGGGAATGTCAGAGGGGGAGATTCCTCTGTATGGAATAGTGGCGCTGTCCATGGAATTATATACACAGGCAGCATTACTTACTAATACTTACTAATTACTTACTTACTAATACTTACTAATACTTACTAATTCTTACTTACTAATTACTTACTTACTAATTACTTACTAATACTTACTTGCTAATTACTTACTTACTAATTACTTACCTACTAATTACTTACCTACTAATTACTTACCTACTAATTACTTACTTACTAATTACTTACCTACTAATTACTTACTTACTAATTACTTACCTACTAATTACTTACTAATTACTTACCTAATAGTTACTTACCTACTAATTACTTACTAATTACTTACCTAATAGTTACTTACCTACTAATTACTTACTAAATACTTACCTACTAATTACTTACCTACTAATTACTTACCTACTAATTACTTAGTAATTACCTACTAATTACTTACTAATACTTACTAATTACTTACTAATTGCTTACTTACTAATACTTACTTACTAATTACTCACTAATACTTACTAATTACTTACCTACTAATTACTTACTAATTACTTACTTACTAATTACTTACTAATACTTACTAATTACTTACCTACTAATTACTTACTAATTACTTACCTACTAATTACTTACCTACTAATTACTTACTTACTAATTACTTACCTACTAATTACTTACTAATTACTTACCTAATAGTTACTTACCTACTAATTACTTACCTACTAATTACTTACTAATTACTTACCTAATAGTTACTTACCTACTAATTACTTACTAAATACTTACCTACTAATTACTTACCTACTAATTACTTACCTACTAATTACTTACTTCCTAATTCCTTACTTACTAATTACTTACTAATTACTTACCTACTAATTACTTACTTACTAATTACTTACCTACTAATTACTTACCTACTAATTACTTACTAATTACTTACCTAATAGTTACTTACCTACTAATTACTTACTAATTACTTACCTACTAATTACTTACCTACTAATTACTTACCTACTAATTACTTAGTAATTACCTACTAATTACTTACTAATACTTACTAATTACTTACTAATTGCTTACTTACTAATACTTACTTACTAATTACTCACTAATACTTACTAATTACTTACTTACTAATTACTTAGTAATTACTTACTTATTACTTACTAATACTTACTAATTACTTACTTACTAATTACTTACCTACTAATTACTTACCTACTAATTACTTACTTACTAATTACTTACCTACTAATTACTTACCTACTAATTACTTACCTACTAATTACTTACTAATTACTTACCTAATACTTACTTACTAATACTTACTAATTACTTACTAATTACTTACTAATACTTACTAATTACTTACTTACTAATTACTTACTTACTAATTACTTACTAATACTTACTTACTAATACTTACTAATTACTTACTAATACTTACTAATTTCTTACTTACTAATTACTTACTAGATTTATACCTCGCACTGTACCATCCTTCCTCCTTAAATAGCGTAATGGGCATTTTTTTTTTCCTCCAATCATTGCGTCACGTCTCCTGGCTGCAAACAAACACTTTTATACATTTATTGGACTTTTTATATTTTTATACAGAATTGTCATTACAGGTCTGGCACTAAAGTGTTATTGTCACAGTGTTATAACAATGTCATCCCATGTGTTTTCGCTTTGTTACTGGTGGATATGTGATCAAATACAGACTTTAATCACACAGCGTCTGGCGCTCTGGGCTACAACGCCCAGCTTTAGAGCGCCGACGCTGTGTGTGTCTAGGGTTTTATTGAATATGGTGTGGAGCGCCAAGTGCCGGATGCACTGAGCTGGCGCTACCTTTCGCTCGCTGTAGCATTGTGCTGTTGTTAGAGCGCCCAACATACATCACATTCATCAATGCCGACCAGGTTACTGCAGCGACTGAGGCGCTCTGTTACAGTGCCCGGTACCCGCTTATAGTGTCTACTAGCGGTCGCTCTAAGCTCATCTGCCTATACTTGGCGCTAGTAGCGAATCAGCCTCCACGTTAATTCACATTGTCTGCAAGCATCCAGAATAAATCTCCACAAAACATGTAACTACAGAAAGGAAGAGGCTGATTCATTACTAACGCCAGGTAGCGACAGATGAGCTTCTGTAGCGAGGCATTGAGAGTGCCCGCTAGTAGTCGCTGTGCGCGGCCGTGGTTTCAGAGCGCCTCAGTCGCTGACCGACATTGATGAATATGTTTTGTGAGTTACAGTACTACGCTGTATGGGAGCGAACGGTAGCGCCAGCTCAGTGCGACTGACTCACACCATATTCATTAAAAAAACAGCCTCACACAGCGTCGGTGCTCAAAATCATGTAGTTGTAGCCCAGAGCGCCAGAGGCTGTGTGATTAAAGGCTGTTTTTGAACATGTATCCACCAGTAACAAAGCGAAAACACACGGAATGACATTGTTATAACACTGTGACATTAACACTTTAATACCAGACATGTAATGACAATTCTGCATCAAAATATTATTGTAGCGATAACCTTTATCGCCAGAGGGCTTCCCCGCCAGAGACGTCCTTTTCCCAATGGTAAGAGGTGCTGCAGGAATTCCAGAGTCATCCGTAAGGAACCAGGAACAGCTCTTACAAGGGCTAGTGAATTGTAATATAGCGTTTCCCCCAATAAGAGACAGAACTTCAGTATTGAGGGTGAAGATGAACTTCCTTTATTAGTGCCACACTGGGCCTTATATGCAATGCTCCATGCAAGGGGACCTCCCCCGTGGACCTCATGACAAATACACAGACCAATGGGAGCAGGGCACACAATCCCTCAACTCTGCCGGTGACGCAATCAGCAACACAATAGACGTCTGTAACACAATCAATCAGAACAATGCCATTGTCTGTGACGTAATCAATCAACACAATGGCAGTCTGTAATACAATCCAAACTACAATGACATTGCCTGGAACCTAATTAAGAAAAGGCCAGTGAATGACCCGGTGGGCAATGGAATAGTGATGACATCCAAAAGGCAGAGCGTCTGTCACAATTATTAATACAAAAAAAATTCAAAAATGTCATTTTCTAGCCCAGGAAACATGTCAGAGAGATTTGAGTTTTTATAAAAAAAATAAATTGGGAGCAGGAAAGGGATTTAAGGATCGTCCATAGAAATGTATGGGAGAGCGCCAGGTAAGACGTGGCGTTCTGCAAGGCTGAACGCCGGCGCTGTACGCTGAGCCTGGGATAATGATGAATCGGACGCTACATGGCGTTGTTCTAGTCGCTCACCAGATTCTGCTTCATAAATGTGTAATTGCTGCCGTGTCCGGCGTTCACCTGCCGCTTACAAGGCGCTACCTGGCGCTATCCCTTCATGAATAAGGCGCTCAGCCTCCACGTTAATTCACATCGTCTGCAAGCATCCAGAATAAATCTCTAGAAAGCAAGTAACTACGAAAAGGGAAGTCTGTTTCCTGTGTTACCATGTGTGGCCACAGGATGGCAGTATAACAATGCTACCATAGGTAATGTAGCTGTAGATATATATATATATATATATATATATATATATATATAAGCAATTGCACATTAAATAAAAACTTACATGATTCAATCTACACCTAAGGCAGTAAAGGGAACATCCACTTTCGATGACTTTTTTGGAAGTGTATATTTTTTGTGCCAAAATAATGTCTTCGAGATGCCGAGCTCATGTAGTAGATGGGGAGGCCGATTCAGTAATAGCGGCAGGTAGCGACAGATGAGCGCCAGTAGCGTGATTTTCACGGCGCCCGCTAGTATTCGCTGTGCTTGGCCGTTGTTCGGTTGTTGACAGCGACTCAGTCGGTGTGCATTAATGTTGAATACGGGGTTAGGAGTCGCTGTTTGACAGGTTCCGCGCTGTATGGGAGCGCCTGACAGCGAATGGTCAGAGCGAACGGCTCCCAGCATATTCATTAACAAATCACGCTCAAAAAATTCTTGCGCTGTGAAAAGCTTGTTTAAACCCCAGAGCGCTGGCGGCGATGTGTTAAAAGTAGTTTTTAACCCCCAAACCACCATATTTTTTGATTAAAAAATTAAACAAGTTTTTCTAAACATTTTGTAATATGAATACATTAATATCAGACCTGTAATATCAATTCTGCACAAATTTTTTTTTTTTAATTTTTTTACCTTAAAAAAAAATATCTAACATTGCAGAAGTGGTCACAGAATTTTTGACATTTAAAAAAAAAAAAAAAAACATTAATAACAATTAATTATGAATATTTAAAGATTGCTCCATTGAAATGCATTGGAGAGCGCCAGGTAGCGAGAGGTCATACCTGGCACTGTGATGGGATTAGCAGCGGCGCTGTTCGTTGCAGTCGGCTACATGATGAATCCCGCGCTAGCCGACGCTCTCGCCGGCGCTAGCCTCATTTAGCGTGATAAATGCGTGATTGTGTCCGCAGCCTGGCGTTCTGGAGTCGGTAGCCGCCGATAGCTGGCGCTACCTGGCGCTAGTGAGACACTACCTGGCGCTATCCCTTGATAAATAAGGCCCTTAATATTTTGTTATGCTGGCAAATGTGTGCGTTATGGAAGCAGTTTTCACTATCTGTTAACATAAGAAATAAAATAATGAATAATAAATAATACTAATAATAAAAATAATGAATAATACCCCATAGGCTCAGCAACTTAAGGACTTAATGGCACAAAAATTCCATTAAAAGTGGATTTTCCCTCTTGCCGATGGCCACTAGTTTCTTCTGAACCTACAGTTCAGTGGCCATGAGGAGGTATGGGCAAGCCAACCGTCACATGACTGGCCCTTCGAACTGGTATAGGGGTCAGAGTAGAAAGTAAGGGGCAGTCATGGCCTAGTGGTGACCGGAAGGTTGCAGGTTCGATTCCTGACTGGTACATAACTGAAGTGCTATTGAGCAAGAAACCTATAACCCCAAATGCTTTCCAGGAATTCGACTGGCCACCGATCCGGGCATGTGAGCACTTACTGCTTGTGTTGGTCTCACTGTACGGATGGGTTAAATGCAAAGTAAAAATTCCTATGTGTTTACAATGGCCATATATATGTAAAAAAAGTGCAAAAAACCAACATAACTCCCTTACCGCTGTGTGCTAGGGGCACACCTGGTTATATCGCTGGTTGAGTGGAACGAAATGGCAAATATTCGGATCAACTGTATCTAAGGCCCTTATTTAACAAGGGATAGCGCCAGGTAGCGAATGGTGAGCGAACGGTAATGACGCTCACCGCCACGAGAACGCCGGCTCCCCTCCGCAATCACACACTTATCAAGCCGATCCTGCTTAGCGACTGAGATAGCGCCATATAGCGACTCATTCATCATTATTCCAGCCTCACCCCACAGCGCCAGCGTCCGACCTTGAACAGCGACAGGTATGACCTCTCGCTACCTGGCGCTCTCCAATGCATTTCAATGGAGCAATCTTTAAATATTCTTAATTAATTGCTATTAATGTATTTTTTTTTTTTTTTTTTTTTTAATTGTCAAAAATTCTGTGACCACTTCTGCAATGTTAGATATTTTTTTTAAGGTAAAAAAAAAAAAAAAAAAAATTGTGCAGAATTGATATTACAGGTCTGATATTAATGTATTCATATTACAAAATGTTTTGAAAAACTTGTTTATTTTTTTTTCAAAAAATATGGTTGGGGGTTAAAAAACTACTTTTAACCCATCGCCGCCAGCGCTCTGGGGTTTAAACAAGAATTTCACATTTTTTCACAATTTTTTTGAGCGTGATTTGTTAATGAATATGCTGGGAGCCGTTAGCTGTCATGCGGTCCCATACAGCGCGGAACCTGTCAAACAGCGACTCCTAACCCCGTATTCAACATTACCGCACACCGCTGTCAACAGCCGAACAACGGCCAAGCACAGCGACTACTAGCGGGCGCTGTGAAAATAACGCTACTGGCGCTCATCTGTCGCTACCTGGCGCTATTAATGAATCAGCCTCCCCGTGTCTGCTCATCACAACCAGGGGAAAACCTAAGGGGTTCGCCCCTCCCAACAGAAGGGCAGATAAGAGTTTTTGTAAAAAACATTTTTTTAAAAATATCAGTTGTGTCTTGTACTTCCCTGATACAGTGCTTTAATATACTTTCTGCCTCCTGGATATGAAAAATATATATATATATATATATACATATATATATGTATATATATAAATATACATATATAAAACATATATAAAATATATGCATATATGTACAAAAAAAAAAAAAAAAAAAATATATATATATATATATATATACACAAATATGTATAAATAAATAAATAAATAAATAAATATATATATATATATATATTTATATATAAAAGAAAAAAGGGGTTCCCAGGTGCACAGCATAGACATGAAAATATGTAACACATAAACTGCATTTAGGCTTTAAAGTGGTCTAATACCCAGGATTTTGACTATCCTGGGTTTTGGTCCTTCACCCCTCTGTGTGAACCCCCCCCCCAGATCACTGAACGCAACTCACCTCTTCCCGAACCTATGGCGCATGCACGGGCGCTCGTCCAATCCAATCAGCGATCTCGGAGCGGCTGGCGTCATGCTGTCTAAGGCCAGCAGCTCCGAGCGCGCTGGCAGCCACACCCCCCGCTACCCTCAAACAGAGAGCGTGCCCACGCCGGCCATTCACAAATACCAGGAGCGGGCACATGTCCTGCTAGAGGGATAGCGGGGATGCGGCTCGCACATGCGCCGTTGGATCGAAAAGCAAGGTAAGTGTACTGGGAGACCTGGGGGGTTCCACACAGCGGAGCATCCCGATTTTGGATGCCCTGGGGGGAGGGTATCGATTGGCTCGGAAAACGTATAAATTCCCGGGCCAATCGCGCTGGGTTTTGGTCCACTTTAAACAAAGAAATATGATCTGGACATTCAAATACATATAATAACACTTGTAACACTTTTCAAAGAAAATAATCTTATACAGGCAGCTGTGTGTCACGTGTGTAACAAGACGAATGTAACAAAAATAAAGACACATTATATGTACACAATGCACCTGGGAAAGCTGCCGAGCATCATGGTGTGTCTGATACAATGTATAGATCCAGGTTCACACTCTGGATGTTACAATCGCTGGTTGTAAAAATAATACTAAAGAAAATAATCTTATACAGGAAGCTGTGTGTGACATGTGTATAACAAGATGTAACAAAAATAAAGATACATTATATGTACACAATCCATCTGGAAAGCTGCCGAGTATCCTGGTGTGTCTGATACAATAGGGTCGATTCAAAGAAACATGTAACAGCTTGGATTTTGGTGCCGATCATCCTATTTTTCCCGTCCGCTCGTGCGTTCGTATGAACTTGCGAGTGATTCTATAAGCAAATACGTTTCTATCCTAAAATGTCCGTCCGTTCGTATGGCAGTTCGGGAATCAGACCTATATCAGTTTCCATCCTGAATTTTCCGTTTCATTTCTCAGGTTGCAACATTGGTTTTGCCCTTTTTCCTTTTTTGTCTGGACGTAAATCCTTCTGATCTTGCGGCTGCGCACTACAAACTTACCTCATTAAAGTGCATTCTAAATATTTGTTTTTTTATTTTTCTTTATTTCATTCATTTTGTAGTAACCAACCATTAATGAATGCATTTGCATAAGTAAATCTTACTTTGTTTAATTTTTAGTTAACTTGCATTTTTTACTTGTGGATGTAATTTTAATATTTATGCTTCAAATGGTACAACTTTAAATTTTTAGTGTGGTTACCCACACCCTCTACATACAGATTGCTCTCAAATATTAAAAAACACCCAGCAACTTCTGCATGTTATGAGCCTAGAAACAGCCAAGATGGCGGCTCAGGTATTATCGGGCAGCCTGCAAACAGAAAGGGCCTTGTGACTGTGTTGCTCTGGATTCTTTGATTTCTGACCTTTCCGTGCCCCCAGCTCTGCTGTGTCTGTGCAAAATACAGCAGTAACCCACATCCTGCACTTTATCCCGCTCTCCTCTCCTCAGTAAGTGTGATGCATCTGACCAAAGATGTGCTTAAATAATTAAACAAAGCAAAGGTAAACAACTACACCAATAAATGCAATCTAAAAATATTATTCTAGTACATCAATTTAAAAATAAATAACAAAGGACATAAGTTTCTTTAATTAACGCAAATATATTGCAAAATAAAGGTTTACATGCAAAGGACTAATTAAGGTCCACATTAAAATGCTTTTATAAGGCATACATGAATCAGGTATGCATTGCCATACAATTTATGGCCTCGGCCATGCTGATACATGCAGTTCATTGGAGCTCAAGACGCGCAGACTCCTCCACATAGCCAAAAAACCTGATCAAGAACAGCAATCCGACTGCTAAAAGGTGTCGCCAGTGGCTTTCTTTTAAAACGTATTTAGAGGTTTGAAAACTGTTCTCTGAATCACACGGAAACACATCCGATTATCCTAAGTTTTACGTTTTCATCCTAAGTTTTAGGATTTGATCCTAAGTTTTACGTTTTCATCCTAAAATTTAGGAACGAACTTGCGATGATCGTAAGAGCATATACGCATTCGAACGTAGGCTCGTGCGAGTCGGAAATGGCCAAAAAAACAGGAAAAAATGACAAACACCCACCCAAACTTACCATTCTCGATCCGAAATCAATTAACTTTTGCTCTTTGAATCGAGGGGAATGTATAGATCTAGGTTTACACTCTGAATGTTACAATCCACTGCAGAGAAACTGCTTATAAAAATAATACCAAAGAAAATAATCTTATACAGGCAGCTGTGTGTCACGTGTATAACAAGACGAATGTAACAAAAATAAAGACACATTATATATACACAATCCATCTGGAAAGCTGCCGAGTATCCTGGTGTGTCTGATACAATGTATAGATCCAGGTTCACACTCTGGATGTTACAATCCACTGCAGAACAACTGCTTGTAAAAATAATACCAAAAAGACTATAAACATTTATTTACAATGACACCATGTGACCCCACCAGGGTTAAAAATGGAGCTATATAAATACAGACATAATACGAAGTCTCTATTGGTAATGGCAGACTCTCCACACACAGTCAGCCAGTGATGGCAGCGCACATGCATTGCATTGTGGGAACCTTGGTGAGGTGAGTATACTTGACAGGGGACACAGTGGGCCTTGAAGTCTTTAAGCACCCTGTGGACCAGGACCCTCACCCAGAGGTCTTGGCCTCTTGGAATCTAAGATGCACCTAACTCACCTCCTCCCTCTTCAGCCACTTGTGAGTCTGACATAAGGTAGATTCTTACCTTTTCCTTTCATGATCTGTCTACAAGTTTCAGTTAGGCTTTTCAGAATGACTCATCTTGTTTGTTATAGTCACAGCAGGCGGGAGCGATAATGCATCCAAATATTTATAAACTCCCATCCCAGTATTTGGCACTATAAGATCTCTCACCTCTGTATGTTGGAGGGGCAGGGGGGAAAGTCAGATCGACAGGCTACACCCACCCCACCCCTGCCAGCCCCAAAGCACTGAAGCCCAACTGGAATTCTCCCAGGTCACCCCTGCTAGTGAATGTTGTTCCAGAGTACAATGACGGACTCCTCATAGGGAACAATGAAACACTGCCCCCTAGGTTTGCACTTCCAGTTTGAGCAGACGGTGGAAAAGGAAGTGCCACGTGTCTCTGCTGTTTCACTCTTTAGTTCTGTAGCTGCATCCAATTAAAAAGTTAGGCTTTTCAGTATGACTCATCTTGTTTGTTATAGTCACAGCAGGCGGGAGCGATAATGCATCCCAATATTTATAAACTCCCATCCCAGTATTTGGTACTGTAAGATCTCTCACCTCTGTATGTTGGAGGGGCAGGGCCACTTGTGAGTCTGACATAAAGTGTATTCTTAACTTTTCCTTTCATGATCTGTCTATAAGAGGAGTTTCAGTTAGGCTTTTCAGAATGACTCATCTTGTTTGTTATAGTCACAGCAGGCGGGAGCGATAATGCATCCCAATATTTATAAACTCCCATCCCAATATTTGGCGCTGTGAGATCTCTCACCTCTGTATGTTGGAGGGGCAGGGGGGAAAGTCAGATTGACAGGCTACACTCACCCCACCCCTGCCAGCCCCAAAGCTCTGCAGCCAACCAGGAACTCTCCCAATTCGCCCCTGCTAGTGAAGGTTGTTCCAGAGTACAATGACGGACTCCTCATAG